>JAAQRG010316705.1:0-16850 GCA_011634625.1 Babylonia areolata | reverse complement strand
TACGTCACCATTTACTCAAATATCAGTTAATATTAACCCCCCCCCCCCCCCCCTCCCTCTCTCTCTCTCTCTCTCTCTCTCTGTGAATGTTTTACTACCAAATATGTTTAAAACTCGTGAGGAAGAGACAGTGTTTTGCCGACTGAGAACGGGTCACATTTTTCTCAAGCATTCTCACTTGTTGAAAAGAGAAGAGGCTCCTTGGTGCATTCCGTGTCATGCACCACCGACGGTGAAACACGTGTTGATTGACTGCTGGGACTTGCATAACACGAGAGTGAAATATTATACTGCTGGTTCTCTGAGAGTTTTGTTTTGCGATGTCCCACCTTGGATAGTTGTTGAATTTTCAAAAGAATCGATTTTTAACAAGATTTGAGATTATATTTACATGTAAGATTTTTAACTGATACATAGACGATTTTTTAGGGGGATCATGGGTGGTTGTGAGGGGGTCTTTTTACTAGGTTTTCATACTAATCTGACATGGGCACGGTTTTAAAATGGTGTCAGCCCTGATATGGCCATAGTGGTCGGCTGGGTTATGACCAATCTGATTTGATTTGATCTGTCTCTGTCTCTGTCTCTCTCACTCTCTCTCTCTCTATATATATATATATATATGTGTGTGTGTGTGTGTGTGTGGGCAGGCACGGAGTGGATTAACTGGACCCTGGTATTGTCCCTCACCTTCACCCTCCCCCTCCTGGCCTCCATCCCTCAGCGCTTTGGTCGACGGGACCTGGATCAGTCACATGATCAGCACACACCTCACAGATAGAACCTGGATCAGTCACATGATCAGCACACACCTGACAGATAGAACCTGGATCAGTCCCATGATCAGCACACACCTCACAGATAGAACCTGGATCAGTCACATGATCAGCACACACCTCACAGATAGAACCTGGATCAGTCCCATGATCAGCACACACCTCACAGATAGAACCTGGATCAGTCACATGATCAGCACACACCTCACAGATAGAACCTGGATCACTCACATGATCAGCACACACCTGACAGATAGAACCTGGATCAGTCACGTGATCAGCACACACCTCACAGATAGAACATGGATCAGTCACGTGATCAGCACACACCTCACAGATAGAACATGGATCAGTCACGTGATCAGCACACACCTGACAGATAGAACCTGGATCAGTCACGTGATCAGCACACACCTGACATATAGAACATGGATCAGTCACGTGATCAGCACACACCTCACAGATAGAACATGGGTCAATCACATAGAACATGGATCATGTGGCAAACACGGCAGTAGCCAGTGTCCAGCAGGTTATGAAACAGGCCAGTTGTTGGGAAATGACAAGAGAGGAAAAAAGAGCCAGATGAAATCATCTTCTAAACACAACGCTAACACCTCCATTTACGAGCCACAGACACATACCCCTTCCCCCCCTACACACACACACACACACACACACACACACACGCACGCACGCACGCACACACACACACACACACACACACACACAGGGGGGAGGGAGGAGAAGACAACATTCCTGGAGTTTTGTTTTATTGGATAAGAACGACACAGACAACACTGTGAATATCCATGTACTTAAAATCAACATGGTTATTTTTCGGAACAAAAACACATGATGAGGTCATTATAATCAATATACACCCAACAATGTTATAAAAGTAGAAAATTCTGTACAGAACGCAATTTATCATTTCATTAATGAAAACACATCCAAATCAATTAGTTCCGATGAACAAAATATAAAATAATTCCACGAATAGAAGCATTGAATCGATCTGTTCTGATTTGAAAAGAAAAAAGTTCTACAAATACAAAACATGACTGATGGACATATTCACAATCAGAATCAGCGCATTCTTTTATAACTTAATAAATATAAATAGATATATAAAAAAAATTTTTAAAATCCCACAGCTGTCAGATATCGACGTCAATATTTTAGAGGCAGCATGACTCTCTCTCTCTCTCTCTCTCTCTCTCTCTCTCTCTCAGCATCGCGCGCGTGTGTGTGTGTGTGTTGAAAAGTATTGCTTGAAATGATTCTGGACAATTTCTTATCAATTTGAAATGAGTCACATTTTTCACTGTATTGTATGACATTTGTGTCTTTTCTTCATCACTTTCTCCGCCATTTGCCTTGCTTTATACCTATCTCCGCCATTTGCCTTGCTTTATACCTGTCTCCGCCATTTGCCTTGCTTTATACCTATCTCCGCCATTTGCCTTGCTTTATACCTATCTCCGCCATTTGCCTTGCTTTATACCTGTCTCCGCCATTTGCCTTGCTTTATACCTGTCTCCGCCATTTGCCTTGCTTTATACCTATCTCCGCCATTTGCCTTGCTTTCTTATACCTATCTCCCGCCATTTGCCTTGCTTTATACCTGTCTCCGCCATTTGCCTCTGCTTATACCTGTCTCCGCCATTTGCCTTGCTTTATACCTATCTCCGCCATTTGCCTTGCTTTATACCCGTCTCCGCCATTTGCCTTGCTTTATACCTATCTCCGCCATTTGCCTTGCTTTATACCTGTTCCGCCATTTGCCTTGCTTTTATACCTCTTATCTCCGCCATTTGCCTTGCTTTATACCTGTCTCCGCCATTTGCCTTGCTTTATACCTATCTCCGCCATTTGCCTTGCTTTATACCTATCTCCGCCATTTGCCTTGCTTTATACCTGTCTCCGCCATTTGCCTTGCTTTATACCTATCTCCGCCATTTGCCTTGCTTTATACCTGTCTCCGCCATTTGCCTTGCTTTATACCTGTCTCCGCCATTTGCCTTGCTTTATACCTGTCTCCGCCATTTGCCTTGCTTTATACCTATCTCCGCCATTTGCCTTGCTTTATACCTATCTCCGCCATTTGCCTTGCTTTATACCTGTCTCCGCCATTTGCCTTGCTTTATACCTGTCTCCGCCATTTGCCTTGCTTTATACCTATCTCCGCCATTTGCCTTGCTTTATACCTATCTCCGCCATTCATCCCGGTTGTAACCCCCTCCTCCTTTGGACAGTAGTTTGAGGAACTGGACAGCCATTTGTGGAACTGGACAGCAGTTTATGGAACTGGAGTGGAACTGGACAGCAGTTTGTGGAACTGGAGTGGAACTGGACAGTAGTTTGAGGAACTGGACAGCCATTTGTGGAACTGGACAGCAGTTTATGGAACTGGAGTGGAACTGGACAGCAGTTTATGGAACTGGACAGAGGTACTGGACAGCAGTTTGTGGAACTGAAGTGGAACTGGACAGCAGTTTGTGGAACTGGACAACAATTTGTGAATTTGACAGCAGTTTATGGAACTGGACAGCAGTTTGTGGAACTGAAGTGGAACTGGACAGCAGTTTGTGGAACTGAAGTGGAACTGGGATGTTCCGTTGGAGAAGGTGAGGGGAGAAAGAGTGGTAAAGACAAGTCACGTGACCAAACCAATGTCGCTTCACTGACGTCATGCAGGATACCAAAGCAGGACATGGTACAAATGTTTGAGGGAGGACCATACTGCTGATGGAACAAATGTTTGAGGGAGGAACACACTGCTGATGATACAAATGTTTGTGAGGGAGGAACACATTGCTGATGGTACAAATGTTTGTGATGGAGGAACACACTGCTGATACAAATGTTTGAGGGAGAAACGCACTGCTGATGATACAAATGTTTGTGAGGGAGGAACACATTGCTGATGGTACAAATGTTTGAGAGAGGAACACACTGCTGATGATACAAATGTTTGTGAGGGAGGAACACACTGCTGATGGTACAAATGTTTGAGGGAGGAACACACTGCTGATGGTACAAATGTTTGTGAGGGAGAAACACATTGCTGATGGTACAAATGTTTGAGGGAGGAACACACTGCTGATGGTACAACTGTTTGTGAGGGAGGAACACACTGCTGATGGTACAAATGTTTGTGAGGGAGGACCACACTGCTGATGGTACAAATGTTTGTGAGGGAGGACCACACTGCCGATGATACAAATGTTTGTGAGGGAGGAACACACTGCTGATGATACAAATGTTTGAGGGAGGAACACACTGCTGATGATACAAATGTTTGAGGGAGGAACACACTGCCGATGATACAAATGTTTGTGAGGGAGGAACACACTGCTGATGATACAAATGTTTGAGGGAGGAACACACTGCCGATGATACAAATGTTTGAGGGAGGACCACACTGCCGATGATACAAATGTTTGTGAGGGAGGAACACACTGCTGATGGTACAAATGTTTGAGGGAGGAACACACTGCTGATGATACAAATGTTTGTGAGGGAGGACCACACTGCTGATGACACAAATGTTTGAGGGAGAAACACACTGCTGATGACGGTACAAATATTTGAGGGAGAAACACACTGCTGATGATACAAATGTTTGAGGGAGAAACGCACTGCTGATGGTACAAATGTCTGTGAGGGAGGACGACACTGATGATGATACAAATGTTTGTGAGGCAGGACCACACTGCTGATGGTACAAATGTTTGAGGGAGAACACACTGCTGATGGTACAACTGTTTGTGAGGGAGGACCACACTGCTGATGGTACAAATGTTTGTGAGGGAGGACCACACTGCTGATGGTACAAACAACAATAATTATTGTCAGCATCATTCCAGAAAATGTGTCACTAGCCTGCGGTGAAACATTATCGTTGTCACCATCATCGTCATTATCCGTTATCTTTCAAAACAGCGCCTTCAGTGACAAATTTAGGGTAGCTAACAATGTTGAGGCCAGCAGCTAAGCCAAGTTACCAGACATTAACTGTTTTGGAGTTTTGACTTTGGATTGGCAAACTGTTCGTTTACGTGAATGTGCCGTTTGATCATCAAGCTTAATCGCTTTTAAGCTCCCTGATTAACCCACAGATGTGATTAGTTCATATACGTATTTGGAAGATTAAGGTTAAAAGCCACATAGCCTCATAGGATCACGTGGACAGCGAGTTCCTATGCAGTGTCTAGGGCTGCGCACAGGATGGCGGAATCCAATACTCTCCTGCCCCAACTAAAGCCAGGCACCATTCACACCTGGTGTGAGGACTATCGGAGTGATACGCCTTTCCCAATGGCACAACACCATGCCAACACGGAGCCCCGAACTTTGACCACTGGTGAATGCTGAATCAGAAGTCTGACTGACTCTGCCATTGGGCCTTTGAAGGTTGGTTATGTGCATTTCTTCTGCTTCCTCCAAACATCTCATCATACAAAATGGCGGAACAAACGAACTGATGACAAGACATGAACTATAAGCTACGCAAACAAACAGCAAACAAATGAATAAGCATATGCAAAGGAACAAAACAGTGGAGAAACATAGCAATGAACGATTGGTCCATCATTTTTCTCGGAGCTTGGTTCCTCCGTCCAACTTCTAACTTTTAAAACAACAGTATGTACATGTGACTCGCTTTCACTCAACTGAATGTTGCACCCAAAGTGGCTAAAGGGTAAATAGTTTTCAACCAGTGCCTACATGTGGCAAGCCGTCCACTCTGTACATTTTACAATCCAATGCCGGACACATTTTAATGGCTCTCTCCTGTATTCTATTATCTGGAGAAAAAAGATTGGTCATGGCCGATTTACAAAACACGTCAGTCTCAGAACAGATAAGGTAGAGTTGTGTTTAATGACCTAAGGCTGACGTCATTCAGGTCAAGTTGTTGGGGTCTTGGTTCCATGAAAGTTGAGTTGTTCGATGGGGGAACAGACGAAAACAGCTATGCGTTATATATGATGGAACAGTTGAGTCGGAACAGATGACGTTGGAACAGGTTAGTTGGGACAGACGTTAGAACAGTTCAGTTGGGATAGAGGCTGGAACAGTACAATCGAGACAGACGGCATTGGAACAGTTCAGTCGGGACAGACGACATTGGAACAGTTCAGTCGGGACAGACGACGTTGGGACAGTTCAGTTTGGATAGACAACATCTGTACAGTTCATTTGGGACAGATGACGTTGGAACAGTTCATTTGGGACAGAGGTTGGAACAGTTCGTCTGGTCCAGTCGGGCGCTATAAGAGTTGTCGGGACAGACGATCATTGGAGAGTTCAGTTGGGACAGACGATCATTGGAGAGTTCAGTTGGGACAGACGACGTTGGAAGAGTTCAATTGGGACAGACGATCATTGGAGAGTTCAGTTGGGACAGACGACGTTGGAAGAGTTCATTTGGGACAGACGACGCTGGAAGAGTTCAGTTGGGACAGACGACGTCTCTGGACCAATCGCAGACTGACCGTGCGGGGTTCCAGAGTGTTCCGGAAGGACAGTAGAACCTGTAGGGAACGCCCCAGCTGCAGATGAAGAAACTCCGGCAGTCCAGGATGTCTCCAAAGAACCCGAACAGTCCAGGACAGGCGTACCCTGTGGTGCACAGTCAGGGGCTATCAACGATGTATGCGCCCACACGTGTGTGTGTGTGTGTGTGTGTGTGTGTGTGTGTGTGTGTGGTTTGTGCGTGTGGGGGGAATTGTGTGTGTGTGTGTGCGTGTGTAAGAGCCAGGTGAGAAATGCACATGCTCTTTGTTTCTCCCAATGTAAATAATCCCAGATCAACTCTCTCTCTCTCTCTCTCTCTCTCTCTCTCTCTCTCACACACACACACACACACACACACACACACACACACACACACAAAGCAAGCGCGTGCACACACACACACACACGCATGCACGAACGTGCATGCAAGCTTTCTCTGGAATGATCTCAGATTGTTTGAATATGTTGCTTCCGATGTGAATGAATTGATTTGTTAAGTTCCATGGATCGTTCAGTCCCTCTTTTGGGTTCAAGCAAGCATGCATGTTTCAAGGCGATGACGTGTTTCACCCTGTCTAGATAATTGTCCGTGTGCCCCCTACCTCCCACCCCTTGACACGGGCAAGATGGCCTGGTCATTAAAATGTTCGTCTCTCTCTCTCTCTCTCTCTCTCTCTCTCTCTCTCTAACACACAAACACACAGCAGCCTCACCTTCATAACGTGGCTGCAGTCTGCCGTACAGATGTCCCTCAGACCAGCTGTCAGCCTGGTCCTCTTTCCAGCCTTGCTGTGCCTCCTCTGCCTCCTCCTTCAGCTGGTAGCTGTGGTAAGGAGTTGCCTCCCTCCACTTGCCTCTCTCTGCCCACCCTCCATCATTCACCTTTAAACTGTTGACCTCTACCCCTGACCTCACCCCCCTTCCCTGTGACCCACCCGATCCACTTCCACCTTGGTCTGCTGTCCCGTCATTCACCTTTAAACTGTTGACCTCTACCCCTGACCTCACCCCCCTTACCTGTGACCCACCCGACCCACTTCCACCTTGGTCTGCTGTCCCGTCATTCACCTTTAAACTGTTGACCTCTGCCCCTGACCTCACCCCCCTTACCTGTGACCCACCCGACCCACTTCCACCTTGGTCTGCTGTCCCGTCATTCTTGTCCGGTGTGTCTTCTGCCCTGTCTTCAGTGTATCCGTGTTCCTCCACAGTCACCCTGTCGGCCCTCACGTCATCATTCACGACATCACTGACGTCATCATTCACGTCAGACCTCACGCCAATTTCCTCCATGTTCACTCTGTCAGCCCACTCGTCATCTCTCTCGTCAACCCTCACGTCATTCTTCACGTCAGCCCTCACGTCATCCTTCACGTCAGACTTCTCGTCAGCCCACACGTCAGACCTAACGTCAGCCCTCACATCAGCCCTCACGCCATATTCCTCCAGGTTCAGTCTGTCCAACATGACGCCGTGTTCCACACCCCTGTGTACTCCCCTGTCCGTGCCGCCCTGCCCGCTGTGGGGTCTGAAGGGACGGTCCCTGAGCCCCTTTGGAGAGGAGGAGGAGAAATCCCCATCAGTCTGGAAGTGGGGGAATCCTCGGTGTTGCCTGTGTCTCCAGTACTGGGACCCTTCTGTCCACAGCGTGCCCAGGTTTGGGGATGGGTGATGGAGGGGGGAGGAGTGGGGGTGGACAGGAGAGAAGAGGGGGTGGATGGGTGAAGAGTGAGGGTGCAAGGAGCCTTGCCTGACGGCGGAGTAGGGCTGGACCAACACTGTCCGTGTCTGTTTGCCCCTGCCCTCCTCCCCAGCTGTCATGGTCAGGGCAGGTGACAAAGGCAGAGTGGCGGAGAAGGATTCAGTGTTGATGCCATCCACTGGTTTCCTCCAGTCCCTGGCAGCGAGGTAGCTGTGCCAGAGGGAGGGGGGACCTGCAGCCATGGTGTGGGAGGTGAAGGCAGCTGTGTTGCCGCCCCGGGTTCTGAACAAGCGACTGTTGCGACGAGAGGCACTTGCTGACAGACCGTTGTCATTCCAGGTGTGCCGGTGCTCTGTCTGTCTGCCGGCACGCTCTGACCATGCCTTGCGACCTGCCACTCGTCTCTCAACACCACTGCCGTCGGATGACCTAACACCCTTCACAGACTGCTGTTCCTCAGACAGATAGTCAACAGACCCCTGCTGAGGGTGAAGGACTGTGTTTGAGGAAGTCTTCTCTCCTCTCCCTGCCACTGTTCCCATCACGTTCTTCACAGACAGCACTGGTTCCAACTCAGAGTCTTCAGACAGCACTGGTTCTAAATCAGAGTCTTCAGACAGCACTGCTCCAGACCCAGAGGCCAGGAAGCGCCGTGTGTCCTGTCCTGTGTGTGACCCTGGTGTCACGCTGTGTGAGGCGGACACTGAGGGACGATCCGTTGCCACAGAGACCTGGCTGAGGGGAACAGCAGGGGTGGTGGTAGTGGTGGTGGTGGTGTCTCTGGAGTCCCCAGACGTCCACCTCTCTTCTGATGTCAGTCTGGGCGCCATGTCTGTGCTGGCACCAGAACTGCCCTGCTCAGTGGATTCCATGCTTTGTGTTAGTGCTGACCTGGAGAAATGTGACAGTGAGTTGTCCTGTGTCAGTGCTGACCTGGAGATATCTGACAGTGAGTTGTCCTGTGTCAGTGCTGACGTGGAGATATCTGACAGTGAGTTGTCATGTGTCAGTACAGACCTGGAGATATCTGACAGTGAGTTGTCATGTGTCAGTACAGACCTGGAGATATCTGACAGTGAGTTGTCATGTGTCAGTACAGGCCTGGAGATATCTGACAGTGAGTTGTCATGTGTCAGTACAGGCCTGGAGATATCTGACAGTGAGGTGTCTGCTGTGGCACTGGGCTCTCTTTCCTCGCCAGCCTTGTTGACAGTGGAGCTGAGTGATGTCCTTTGTTCTGTGGACCTTGATGAAGACTTGACCTTGACGTCTTCCAGACCTTTGTCACCCCGAGGGGTCAGAAGGAGGCTGGTGGTGTTATCTTCAGTCAATGTGAGGAAGATCTTGGATGAATTACTTTCAGCCACTATGGGGGAGGCTTTCCACGATGTGTCGGTGCCACCAACTGCTGAGAATGTGTCTGATGAATGGTCTGGGGTTCCATTCTTCACTGAGGTGTTTGGCGTCGGTCCATCTGATGTCACAGTGGATTCCCCTGTGTTGTCAGTAGCGTTCGTGCTGTCTGGTTTGAAAGCCGGGATGTTAAACGATGCTGCATCATCTGCACCCAACAAGGCAGTGGATGAGGTCCATTGGCTGTTCACCTCTGCTTCAGATGTCGCTGTGTTAACTTGCGGCTGTGTTGCGTTGGTAGCTCCGTCAGGGTGTGCTGCTGATGCTGTGTCTGTGTCCACAGTGATGCTCACGTCACTGCCGTGACTCCCTCCATGGGCTTGGTCTGCCACGTCATCATTGTCAGCCAGAAAACGATTGTCACGAGTTTGCTTCAAGGAAAAGTTATCAGTGGAGAAAGGATAACTCCCTCTCCATGTTTCTGAATGTGCCGTCACTGGCTCTGGTGTGTTCTTGATGGTGGGAGAACCGGCTGATGCTTGTAATTCCAGTGTGGAAGTTGGTGGTGATGGTTCTTCACCCAGGCCTGTTGACGAGGCGTTGGAAAGCACTGATCTGTTGGTGGGGGTGGTGCCTGCCTGCTCAGTTTGGGAAGTACTGTTGTCAGCCTGCCTGCTGTCCATGGCATCCCTGGCAATGTGGGCAGTGTCATGCTCCTGCAGGTCGCTGACTTTGAGGGAGTGGAACAGCGAGGATGGAACTCTGGTTCTGGAGTTGGTCAGGTTCCCTTTGACATATGTGATGTCAATGTTCTTTGGCACTGGTCTGTCTTCGTTAGTGACAGTGTGTGCTGATCCTTCGTCACTCTTACTGGTGGGGTTGGTAACGTCATCAGTGCTGTCTGTAAGCTGTGTGATGACATCAGTGCTATTTATAGGCTCAGTGATGTCATCAATATTATCCATGGGCTTATTAATGTCCTCAGTATTATTTATGGGATTGGTGATATCATCAGTATTATTGGTAGGCTCTGTGATGTAATCAGTGCTATTTGTGGATGCATGTACTTCTGTTGGTTCATGAACATGTCTAGCAGGTGTTGCTGTGGGATTTGACGATGACTTGGTGGTGTTTGTGACTGATGAAGCGGATGGAGATGCCGATTCTGTGAGCACGGTGTCTCCAGTCCCTACAGACATGTGCGGACCATCGTGATGACTGGCCAGCCTCAGACTCTCTGCCCTTAGTGCCGAGTCAGGTTTTAGGGACCTGCTGCTCTGGATGATGACCTGGTCCAGGTCCTTCACGTCCTCAGCTTTCATGGAGGTCAAAGTCATCAGGTCTTCAGGGAAGAACAGAGGGGTCCTGACTTCAACGCTCCCTTCTACGGCTGTTTTGAAGGTGTAATGCTGGGATGACTTGGCTGCACCAGCTGCCGTGTCGTACACTGAGTTGTCACTGACGTCATAGATGTTGTAATCGTTGTTGGTGGGACTGAGAACGGAATTGTAATCAGAATACTGTTGGAATGAGGGACGGCCGTCATCAGGAAAGCCCTGAATGGAGGCCTGAAGGTTGTTCCGGGAGCTGTGGTCAGCAACAGGTCCGTGAAGGTCTTTGACCACTTCACCACTGTCCACGTCAGGGGACGGTCTGTCCGTTACCATGGTAACGTTTTCGGTGCTGACCTTCTCAGAGGGCAGGTCTTGGGTCAATCTGTCTGTCTGCTCTGCCTTCTTCATGGCATCTGTCCAAAGACAAAAGGGCAGTGAGTCAGTTTGTCTGCCTTCATGGCATCTGTCAAATGACGAAAGATCAAACGATTCAACCACACACACATGCACGTACACAATACGCATTAACGGACCCACACATACGCATAAATACACACTCTCTCTCTCTCTCATTTTTTCTCTCACATATTCACACACACACATTCACGTGCACACACACGCACACACCCACCATAAACGGCTGCAGCACGGGCGATGAGAGTGTCCATGTTGCCGAGGGAGGTGGGTGAGGTGAGGGAGAGGCAGAGGGAGGGAAGATCAATGGAATCCAGCAGTTCCAGCACTGCAGACAGTGCCTCAGTCTTCTCTGTACATACACACACATCAATGGAATCCAACAATTCCAGAACTGTCGACAGTGCCGTCGTTTTCTCTGTCAACACCAGGAATCACACTGCATCGCTTCTACAGTCAGTGAAGTGTATACATAGCAAGTGGTGTGTGTGTGAAATCTACCATTATCATTAGTAGTGGTAGTATACTATCGAAGTTGTTGTTACCAGATCGCTCATGCTTTAGGTCGTTTGCCAGTCAGTCAGTTAACTATTTTCAAGGGTGCGGAGAATGGGGTGCTGGGATGTTGGTGTTTGACAGACACAAAGAGAGAGACTCGGTATTGTGCTCACTCTCTGAATCACAGATAGTTCTACCAGAGTTGTTTTCCACCATGTTACAAATTCTGAACTGTGCTCACCTTTGTCCAAGCCAATCAAAGTCCGCGTTAGAATGTCCATGTCTGTGTCATCCTTTTCTATTGGCTTTCCTGCCACGTCACGTGACAGAAAGCACAGTGCCAGGGATACCAGGAGTGTGGAAGATGCCCACATCTGAAACATAATCTGTATTTAGCTATGTGTATGTCTGTCTGTCCGTGTCTTTCGTGTGCATTTCACATTTACATACCATCAGGCAGACAGAATAACAGAGAGAGAAATAGTGAGGCAGGGAGAGAAACTAGATAAATGAATGACGTCACTTTCTAAGAATAATTAACATCCAACCTTTTATTCAACGAACGGAGTAAAATAATTCTAAACAAGAACACAGATGAAGAAGATGAAAGATCAAAACAAAGTACGTAAATCATTGATATATGAATACAAATTTACTGCACTGCATAACTAAAGATGATTTAGACAGATCACAATGAGAGAGAGATGCCATATGTTTTTTTTCTCACATCATACTTTCCAAGGATTCATTTTTATTACAAAACGGTGTTAATAACACAAAAAAGGAACATTATCTACCACTTTCGTATATGAATGGATGATTACTTTGCTGAGGGAAGCTTTTTCACTGCTAAAAGCCAGTGTCTTCAAAATTACCCTATAACATTAGGGGAAGTGCAGGTAATTTGAGCATGTTGGAAACGTGAGCACCCCATTTTTCCAGCCTCCCAAAAGCATGTGTCGTTCTTTGATGCAAAGAGCAGGAGTGCACTTCATGTGTTTGTTCCACGTCAGAAAGTTCAAGTAAAATATTCGACAAAAAAAAATTTTAAACCCATGTTTCATGAATTTCACCTCGTCATATAAAAATCTAGTTATAGAATAGTCGATGCCTTCACTGCATTACTGAAATTTTTGAAATACTTGTTACCTACTAACAAAGCAACCTTTCATCAAGCTAAGAAGCCAGTTGTTCAACGTCAAAAGCACGTTTCGTTTTCGTGGCATGACGAAACACAGAATAAGAACACTGATGCTGATTTGTGCACATCCCTTGTTGGTAAATTGAGCAGTGTCTATGCGTCTTTGTCTATGTGTACAAGATATTACATGACAGATGATATAGGTGTAAACAAGTCTGTCAGTCTTGCGGTTTGTCTCCCTGACATACCGAGATTATTTTGTACGTGACGTGGGTTTTTTGGGTTTTGTGTGTGGGTTTGTTCACTTTTCGTTTGTCTACGTAACCCCTGATGTCTTTGTGCATCTATGTCTGCACACAGAAAAATGTTAGATCACATGTTATATTTTGCCTTTTATTTATTTTGCAATGTCGGTAATTTGGGCAAATGGCAGCCATGATGGCACATTGAGCACCCCTACTCATAGTTCATGCACCGAGTGCTCAAATTAGCTGCACGTGATGGTAAATCAAGTTTTTTGAAAACCAAAATAATTCCGTTTTATTTCTTGTTTTGCAAGTTCCTGAAAAATAAATCTTTGATACCTGAAGTACTTTGAGTTATTTACTTGCTGAAGTTTTATTCATGTGTTTTTGTGTCATAGTTTCTCATTTAATCAAGTTCCGAGTTAAGGTGCTCAAATTTGCATCAATTCCCCTATATGACAAGACAGAAAAATAACTATGCACAAAATTGGAGAAAGTTTATTTTTCTTTAATAAAAAAAAAAGTCATTGACTCTCTTTCTCTCTCTTTCTCTGTTGATATATATATGTGTGTGTGTGTGTGTGTGTGACAGACACACACACACACACACACACATTTCCTTTTGAATGTGGGACCACACACAGACGAGAACAGACCGTGGGCTTGCCTTACCTTTGCTCCACAAGTCCCTCCTCTCTCTGCAGCCCCGTCAGCAGCTGGTATGTGGCAGCCCCAGAACTCTTCCTCGTTGTTGATGAAGTGGTCCCAGGGAGTCTTCCCACTTTCCCGCGTTTATTCCTGAAAGCAGCAGTTTTCTGTCACGGTCGCTGCTTCCTCCGGTGAAAAGCAGCAGTTCTGTCACGGTCACTTCTTCCTCCGGTGAAAAGCAGCAGTTCTGTCACGGTCACTTCTTCCTCCGGTGAAAAGCAGCAGTTTTCTGTCACGGTCACTTCTTCCTCCGGTGAAAAGCAGCAGTTCTGTCACGGTCGCTGCTTCCTCCAGTGAAAATCAGCAGTTCTGTCACGGCCGCTGCTTCCTCCAGTGAAAAGCAGCAGTTTTCTGTCACGGTCGCTTCCTCCGGTGAAAAGCAGCAGTTCTGTCACGGTCGCTTCCTCCGGTGAAAAGCAGCAGTTTTCTGTCACGGTCACTTCTTCCTCCGGTGAAAAGCAGCAGTTCTGTCACGGTCGCTGCTTCCTCCAGTGAAAATCAGCAGTTCTGTCACGGTCGCTTCCTCCAGTGAAAATCAGCAGTTCTGTCACGGTCGCTTCCTCCGGTGAAAAGCAGCAGTTTTCTGTCACGGTCGCTTCCTCCGGTGAAAAGCAGCAGTTTTCTGTCACGGTCGCTTCCTCCGGTGAAAAGCAGCAGTTTTCTGTCACGGTCACTTCTTCCTCCGGTGAAAAGCAGCAGTTCTCTGTCACGGGATCCGTCACAGCCAGGTCCTCTTTCAGATAGGAAACGAAAACGAAACGACCTCCCAAAATCGATCTTTGAATCAAAATTTTACGAAAATGCAACCGAAAATGATTCCGATTGTTTGTTTTTTTTTTGTTTTTTTTAAATAGTCCAGTCAAATACTTGCATGGGTACGATAACCCTTCCAAACGTGGAGCCAAACGACAACCGCCCCCAAGTCTTTGACACGCCCTTGGACCTTTCAAATCAAGCAGATAGCCCCATCGCTGAACTGCAAACCATTCACAGACAAGATGTCCACAAAGCCGGCCGTCAGCTCAGATCCCTGATCATGGACGTTTGAGCGTCTGTGTGGTGCTGCGCGCCATTTATAGGGGATGTGTTTGTCTGTTCACACAAAGCCTCCCAAACAGAAAGGGGAGGGGCCGGAGTTTGGCACAAGTGTTGACACCACGCTCAGCTGGAATGAGACCGGTGTTGAGCAACGTGAGACCCGTGTGGAGAACATGTCTGTCATTTGGATCACACACCGACAGACGAGAGAACAAAGAAGGGGGGAGGAAGGATAAACAATTCCTCATGAAACCTGGAAAGGAAGAAAGGTGAGGAGCTGTGGCAAAAATAGCCATCCATGGATGAAAATAATATCAAAAGACCCGATGGAATGATTGGCAGCAAGATGGAGACAAAGAGGTGCATGTATGTATGTGTGTATGTATATGTGTATGTGTGTGTGTGTGTGCAGGGTTTCGTGCAGTTTCTGGAAACAGCATTGTGCATTGCAGACAGGTCTCCTCGCGAGTTTTCCCATCTTCCACCGTTACTTTTCCTTTTCTCCTTTTCTTTCACATTTCGTTGGGTTTTTTTTTGTTTTTTGGTGTGTTTTTTTGGGGGGGGGGTTGTTTGTTTGTTTTTGTTTTGTTTTGTTTTTTTGGTCACAACAGATTTCCTGACTGAAATTCGGGCTGCTGTCCCCAGGGAGAGCACGCCGCTACACTGAGAGCGCCACCCACTTTTTTTCTTTTCTTTTCTTTTTCCTCCTGCGTGCAGTGGACTTTTCTACTGAATTTTGCCACAAACAACCCTTTTGTTGCCGTGAGTTCTTTTACGTGCGTTAAATGCATGCTGCACACGGGACCTCGGTTTATCGTCATCCGAATGACTAGCGTCCAGACCACCACTCAAGGTCTAGTGAAGGGGGAGAAATTACTGGCGACTGAGCAGTGATTTGAACCAGCGTGCTCAGATTCTCTCGCTTCCTAGGCGGACGCATTACATCTAGGCCATTCGTGACTGTACCTTCCCCCTGCGTCACGTGACTGAACCTATCTAAGCGTCACATGACTCAACCCAGCCCCAGCGCAGCGTCACAGAACCCCTGGCTGGAGACAGGAGAAGTAGACATGGAACTGTGGACATGGTGACCAGAGACCTGGTTGCTGGGAAGGACAAGTGAATGTGGACATGGTGAAGGGAGACCTGGTTGCTGGGAAGGACAGATGTAAACGTGGACATGGTGAAGGGAGACCTGGTTGCTGGGAAGGACAGAAGTAAACGTGGATATGGTGACCAGAGACCTGGTTCCTGGAAGCGACGACCAAACCAGAATCACAAAACCCATCGTGTCATCTCCCTGCGGACAAAACAGCCACAGCAAACTGTACATCTGTATCCCGATTCTGCTCGTGTAAGGATCTTTGATGTAGAGTTAGTTAGTTAGTCTGTCAGTCAGTTATTAGTCAGTTAGGTTTTTTTGTTTGTTTGTAGTATCTAGTCTTTTTGTTTGTTTGTAGTATGTAGTGTTTTGTTTGTTTGTAGTATCCAGTCTTTTTGTTTGTAGTATGTAGTGTTTTGTTTGTTTGTAGTATCCAGTCTTTTTGTTTGTAGTATGTAGTGTTTTTGTTTGTTTGTAGTATCCAGTCTTTTTGTTTGTAGTATCCAGTCTTTTTGTTTGTAGTATCCAGTCTTTTTGTTTGTTTGTAGTATCTAGTCTTTATCCACATAAAGTCACACGTCCTCGGCGAGAATAAACTCTGACTTCCTGTCTGTATGTTTGTTGTTGTTTTTGGTTGTTTGTTGTTGTGGTGGGGCTATCTGCCGGTCTATTTGTCTGTATGTCGGCTCGTGTAGCTGTTATTGCTTGCTGACTTGGTCTGTTTTTTCAGAAAAAAAACTAAAGTGCAATCAGTAATCATGTGCCAGGAATGCACATTCACGCATACAAGCAAACGCACATGCGCGCACATACACTCGCATACACACATACACAGACTCGCGCGCATGTGCGATACGCCTTTAGTCATGCGTAACTTGCCCAGAATTTCCAGAATGTCTTCTCTCTCTCAAAGAAAGGGGGGAGGGGAAGGAGAGGGAAGGAACAGCACGACTCTAAGACTTCTGAACAATTTGAGTTCCTCCCGAGAACACACACACACACACACACACACA
>JAAQRG010316699.1:12500-16824 GCA_011634625.1 Babylonia areolata | reverse complement strand
TACACGATACACAGCGTACACATCACGTGAGGGGCTGTGGGAGAATCGGTCATGCTTCGGACTTGTGATCCAGTGTTCACCAGTGATCTGGGTTCGAGGCCCTGTTTCGGCATGAAGCTGTGTCCTTGGTAAAGGAACTTTACTCCCATCTTCCTCATCTACCCAGATACCTTCTCCTTTTTTTTTTTCTTTTTTTTTCGTCACACGACCAACATCGACTTGCCGATGACTCTGTCGTGGTTCATGCATGCTGGGTATTTTCGTGTCTCCATAACCTACCGAATACTGATCTTTACAGGATCTTTAACATGCGTATTTGATCTTCTGCGTGCGTATACACACGAAGGGGGTTCAGGCACTAGCAGGTCTGCACATATGTTGACCTGGGAGATCGGAAAAATCCCCACCCTTTACCCACCAGGTGCCGTTACCGTGATTCGAACCCGGGACCATCAGATTGAAAGTCCAACGGTCAAACCACTCGGCTATTGCGCCCGTCAAAGATACGTTTCAAACCATTGAGAAACTATCATTTATAACATCTTATTGTTGTGTTTCTTCGTTGTTGTTGTTGTTGTTGTTGTTGCTTGTTTTAGTTGCTTGGTTGTTGTTGTTCTTTTCAGATATGTAATGGCTGCAGATGCTGGAAATATTGTTAATAACGCAATTACCAGAATACCCCTCAAAGCATGCACACTTGGTGCGCTCCAGCAAAGACTGTATATATCTATAATTATCAATACAGCTAGCCCTTGGTTCTAGACGCCACCAGTTCGAACGCACTGAACTGTTGTACACGTCTGCGAGCTGGAGATGGACAGGTCACTGACCATGAAACTCTCAGTGAGAACTGGCATGTATCACTGGGGTGATACTGATAGTAACTGTCAATGGTATCAAGTATCACTGAATGATGCCACGTGTGGCTGAATGTGAGAACGAGCACATGTCACTTGATGATGGCACTCTGGAGATGTCTATGAGAACTGGCATATCTCGGTGGATGGTACCACTATCTAGTTGTCTATGAGAGCTAGGATACTTCACCGGATAATGCCACAGTATTTGTATTTGTGTGATTTCTCTGTGTGAAATTCGACCTGCTCACCCCCAGGGAGAGCGCGTCGCTATACCACAGCGCCACCCATTTTTTTGTATTTTTTCCTGCGTACAGTTTTATTTGTTTTTCCTGTCGAAGTCGATTTTTCTACAGAATTTTGCCAGGAACAACCCTTTTGTTGCCGTGGGTTCTTTTAAGTGCGCTAAGTGCATGCTGCACACGGGACCTCGGTTTATCGTCTCATCCAAATGACTAGCGTCCAGACTACCACTCAAGGTCTAGTGGATGGGGGAGGGGTGAGGGGGGCGCGGGAATATCGGGGGCTGAGCCGTGATTCCAAACGGCGCGCTCAGATTCTATCGCTTCCTAGGCGGACATGTTACCTCCAGGCCATCTCTCCACTGTGTAGCTATGAGAAGCAGCACATCTCACTGGGTGGTGGCACTCTGTAGCGATCTATGATAGCTAGCATATCTCAGTGGATGGTGCCATATCTAGCTGTCTGAAAACCAGCATAGCTCAGTGGATGGTGCCATATCTAGCTGTCTGAAAACCAGCATATCTCAGTGGATGGTGCCATATCTAGCTGTCTGAAAACCAGCATATCTCAGTGGATGGTGCCATATCTAGCTGTCTGAAAACCAGCATATCTCAGTGGGTGGTGCCATATCTAGCTGTATGAAAACCAGCATAGCTCAGTGGATGGTGCCATATCTAGCTGTATGAAAACCAGCATATCTCAGTGGATGGTGCCATATCTAGCTGTCTGAAAACCAGCATATCTCAATGGATGGTGCCATATCTAGCTGTCTGAAAACCAGCATATCTCAGTGGATGGTGCCATATCTAGCTGTCTGAAAACCAGCACATCTCAGTGGATGGTGCCATATCTAGCTGTCTGAAAACCAGCATATCTCAGTGGATGGTGCCATATCTAGCTGTCTGAAAACCAGCACATCTCAGTGGATGGTGCCATATCTAGCTGTCTGAAAACCAGCATATCTCAGTGGATGGTGCCATATCTAGCTGTCTGAAAACCAGCACATCTCAGTGGATGGTGCCATATCTAGCTGTCTGAAAACCAGCATATCTCAGTGGATGGTGCCATATCTAGCTGTCTGAAAACCAGCACATCTCAGTGGATGGTGCCATATCTAGCTGTCTGAAAACCAGCATATCTCAGTGGATGGTGCCATATCTAGCTGTCTGAAAACCAGCACATCTCAGTGGATGGTGCCATAGCTGTCTGAAAACCAGCATATCTCAGTGGATGGTGCCATAGCTAGCTGTCTGAAAACCAGCATATCTCAGTGGATGGTGCCATATCTAGCTGTCTGAAAACCAGCATAGCTCAGTGGATGGTGCCATATCTAGCTGTTTGAAAACCAGCATATCTCAGTGGATGGTGCCATATCTAGCTGTCTGAAAACCAGCATAGCTCAGTGGATGGTGCCATATCTAGCTGTCTGAAAACCAGCATAGCTCAGTGGATGGTGCCATATCTAGCTGTTTGAAAACCAGCATATCTCAGTGGATGGTGCCACGATGAAGCTGTATGTGAGAACCGGTGTATGCCTCACTGGATGATGCCTGACCCGTGCCTGACTAAGCTTTCAATGCAGAGGCCGCGTGAACCCATCCGGTGCTTTCCATTTCTACTTTTGTATTGATCATTGCAACTAGGAATTACTGAAACCTGTACGCGCGTGCGTGCATGCTTGCGTGCGTGACTGTACGTGTGTGTTTGTGTGTGTGTGTGTGTGTGTGTGTGTGTGTGTGTGTGTGTGTGTGTGTTTTAATCTGTATATGAGTGTGTACATGCGTGTGGATTGGTGGGTATGGATGTGGGTATGACATTTGAGGCAAGATCATTTCTCTCTCATCTGACAGCACTGAAATATACAACTGGGAAATTTACTTCCAGACGAAGTAAATCTGTGTCATATGATTTCGCACAGTGGCATAATGATATCTATAATCTGTACCGTTGTACCGAGCTGATGAATAAAATTTCTGGTTCAAAACGAGATACATAGACAGACAGACAGACAGACGGACGGACAGACAGACAGACAGAGACAGAGAGATATAGACCGAGCCAGAGAAACACAGAGAGAGAGAGAGACAGAGACAGGGAGAGACAGAGCCAGAGAGACAGGGAAAACAGAGAAAGATATGATTCATCTTCGCAGTCATGTGCTTTCTATCAATACGCGGGTGATTCGCAACGTGAAAAAGTCTGTCACGGGAAGCTGTTGTCTTCTTCGTGCTCGACATTTGTGTGATGTAATAAAACGTAAGAGTCAATATCGAACACAATCTGATGCAAAGAGATGTTTGCACATAAATTGCATTGAAAAAAAAAGCTCTGTGTGTGTGTGTGTGTGTGTGTGTGTGTGTGTGTGTGTGTGTGTGTGTGTGTGCCTATAGATAGATAGATAGATAGTGGATAGACGAAGCATTTTTTGAAATAGGATCAACTTGCACTGCTGGTTTTACGAAAGTTCAAGAAATGATGGTCATTCTATAGAAATGTTCTCATCTTAATTAAACGAGGTTTTACAATGAAAACGTGTGCTGTGTCTTTTTGTGTGTTGAGTTCATTTCAGCTCAGTGCTTTAACTCTTCATTATCGATGATGCTATACAGCCCATATTCTCGTACGTAGTCGGCAAAGCCTCTTTCTCTGTGTGTGCGTGTGTGTGTGTGTGTGTGTGTGTGTGTGTGTGTGTGTGTGTGTGTGTGTGTATCTGATAAGAAACCAGTCTCCGTGTAACAGGTGAATAGGACCACACAGTAATGAAAGCAAACCTATTGCTCTCCCCTTTATCTCTGTCGTCTCCTCCTTTCTTATCTCCTGTCTTGCTGGTCCAATCGCCTGTATACTTTTTCAAGGGAGCCTTAATACTTTTGGTCTTTTTCTGGACTTAATAACTGGGGCACTCTTACCTTTTTTTTTCTTTCTTTTTATCCAAGGAGTTGTGGGATGCCCGTTAGCAGTTTGTGGTTTTGTATACATGTTACTATAATCAGTTATCATCCATAACCATGTTCATGTTCAGTTGTTGTTTTTTTATGTTTTCGTTTTTCATTTTCTAATGAAAAAGTCAAGGAATGGTCAACGTTAGCGTTATGTTCTAGATTTCTGTGCATGATTGTGATTGTGCCAAATTTTCTTTTCCATTTTTTTTTTCCAGGTTCTACAAGACCAGCACTTACAGTCTGTTAGCCCTAACGTAGTGGGCTGGGCTACATGCAACAAAA
>JAAQRG010316699.1:0-2500 GCA_011634625.1 Babylonia areolata | reverse complement strand
CCCTAGTGTGAGTTGTTTGTTAGATATTGAAGCTTTTCCTCTCTCTCTTCCTCCTCTATCTTAACCTCACTTGTTACCGTGATGACTTCTTGCACGTGGACGTGAAAGATACGGGTGGTTCCACCGTGCCACGTTCCACCCGTTTCTGTTCGGTTTGCTCCTTGATCTGCCATTTTAACCAGGCTGCAGTTGTTGTTGTTGTTGTTTTTAATGGAAGTATCTTTAATGGTCGTATTCTTCTGATTGTATGTGGACGAGCGCAAATAATGATATTAATACAGCTGATAATGATGATAAATGATTTTTTTTTAAATGTTCAAGCGTGGGCCAGCTAGCTGTGTTGGTCTGATTATTCAAGCTTGTGGTGTGTGTGTGTATGTATGTGTGTGTGTGTGTGTGTGTGTGTGTGTGTGTGTGTGTTGGGGCGGTGGTGGTGGGCGAGGCAGGGAGATGGCACTGGGGGGTGCGTTCGTGAGGGAGGTTTATATACGAAGACATATGCATACCGGTACCCAGTGGCGTGCATGCAATCATTCATGTTGGCGTGTGGTCGCGCGCGCGCGCGCGCGCGTGTGTGTGTGTGTGTGTGTGTCTGCGTCTGTGTGTCTGTGTCTGTGTGTGCGTGCGCACGTGCGTGTGTATGTGTGTGTTTGTGTGTGCATGTGTGTGAGCGCGTGCTCGCGCGCGCGTGTGCGCACATGTGTATATGTGTGCGTGTGTAGAGATAAAGAAGATGATGGGTGCGTGGATGAGTCAAACAGCAACAAGACCGCATAGTCTTTGGAAATCATTTGCAGCAAAATCTGCCTCCACTGTCCCATCCGTTACGTTCCTGCGTGCTGACACGAAGGAAATCGGTGAGAAAGGACACAGGTGATCAAAGTGACGTAAATCGCAACCACGCCCTTCTCAAGGTGTGTGAAACAGCATCGTTCCTCGCTACCCTGTCCTATAATTTTGTTCGACTTCTGGGCACTATTTCCGTATCACTGCATTGCGGAATCGTGCCAAGTTATTGGCCGCTTTTTTCGATTTTCGGCCTACGCCGTTCCCGGCACGAGGTTTCCCGTATAACGTATTTTTGGCAACGTACTGCTAAATTTTGACTGTCACATGATTCGTACACTGAAGATTGATCAGCCAAGAAGCCCATCGCGGTCGGCCGGGCAATAAGCAACTTGATTTGATTTGATTAGAAGCACTTAATGAACTCTCAACAGCAACAAAATAGATGTGCTTCAAATAAGAACGTCAGAGTATAATTCCTACTGAATCAGCCCAAGCCTATAATTCCAACTGAATCAGCTTAAACTTATAATTCCTGCAGAATCAGCTCAAGCCCATAATTCTCATTCTATCAGGTCTTATCTATAATTCCTGTTGAATAACTTCAAGCCTACAATTCCTATAAAATCAGCCTAAGCCTATAACTTCTATTGAATCAGCTCAAACCTATAAATCCCTACTGAATCATCTCTATACGGAATGGGATTTGGTAACCACCAAGTTGCAGGGCGTGAGCGCTAAGATTCGGAAGAAAGATAGATTAAAAAAAAGAAGAAAAAAAAACCCAGAAACAAACAAATAAACCAGCGCCATTAGCGTCATGGGTGACAGTTGTGTGTTTGAACTTTATCAGAAGCGTGAATAGCCTGTAAGTCTGGATTATGTTGTTGTTTTTTATGATGGATTGAAACGGGGGCAAAAAAAAACAAAAAAAACAGTGGACCACGCACTTGAGCGTTACCAACTTCACGAATATTCGAAAATGTTTTTAGAGTGTTTCTCAAAATTCTACCGATGAGAATTACGAGTGTCTTCTTTTCTCTGGTGTTACTGATATTTCAGAATGAAACAGCATCATTATTCCCTTCCAAAAGTTCTGTTATGGAATCTTTCAACAAGCAGAACACACACACACACACACACACACACACACACACACACACACACACACAAACACACACACACACACACACACACACACACACACACACACACACACACACACACACACACACACACACACACACACACACACACACACACGGACACTGAATCATCATTCGTTTGCCTATTGTTGTCACCATCATCGATCATCAAATGATACAGAAAATCGTCTCAGTTATTATTTATTCATTTATTTATCTATCTGTCTATCTAGCTATCTGTTTAGTCCTGCTGCATGATATCCTGAAGTAAAAAAAAAAAAAAAAAAAAAATCTACGGGCACATTAATGAACGTCAGCAAATGAAACGATAGGGAGAGGTACAGGAAGGAAGGAAGGAAGGAAGAACAGGTGCGTGACCTGACAAGAACTGGTCAAGGTGTTGGGGTTCACAAGGTCCAGCCACAGGTGGGGAGACTAAAGATTAATGAGATGACTTGACTCTTGCTCTTCACCTATTGATAGTCGGGCGGTTTGTTCAGAGAAGAGGTCTTGGGGTCGTGTGTGTGTGTGTGTGTGTGTGTGTGTGTGTGTGTGTGTGAGTGAGTGTG
>JAAQRG010316690.1:0-16773 GCA_011634625.1 Babylonia areolata | reverse complement strand
GTGTGTGTGTGTGTGTGTGTGTGTGTGTGTGTGTGGAAGTCGAAGTCGAAGTCGAAATATTTTAATTGTCAGACCACAGATCCATAACAATGGAGTTTACAAGGACAAACAAGTGTGTGTGTGTGTGTGGTTTTGCTTTCTTTTGGAACTGTATTCATTCATCGGGGAAATTTGTGATGATGTTACTGGAAATGTGAAATTCATTGTGAAAAGTTAATGAACATTTCGGTGAATTTACGTTTGCTACACGGAAATGAAACAGTTGTGTGTGACAATGATCAGGGTGACAACGCAGCTATTTAACGCCGGTCTGCCAATTATGGAGTGAGACCAACCATGTACTGTGTTGAGATCTCCCTGTTTGTTTTTGCCAGATTTCAAGTTATACTAAAAAAAAAAGAAGAAAAAAAAAGAAAGAAGAATAACAATGAATGAAACTTCAAATTCAATCAATAAAATCGAGTGAAAAAGAAGAAGAAGAAAACAAAGAAAGACAAACAGACGCCGATCAACAAGAGCAAGACCAATATCATGTGCATATATCAAAGATAGTGCAGCTTGAGATTAAACAAAAAGGAGTTATCTCAAACCCAGGGCAAATGCGTGTGTAGTCTTGTTTAAGAAGCGGCAAACCCCCCCCCTCCACCCACCCACCCCGACACACACCACACCTTTTGTCACGTACGGGTACATGTTCATTAATCATATACACTGCCGTTCTCGGACATCTTTTTTTTGCACTTTTCATTCATTTTATTCAAAACGATTATAGACAACCACTTTAAAATATCATAAGGTATTGTGTTTAACGAAGGTAGAGATCCCTGATAGAGTTCATACCGATGCACTTAAACAACACCCCCAGACAAGGGAAAAAAAAGAAGCCAATATTAAAAATTTTGTGAACTCCAACTCATTTCTCGTCCGTAGTTTTCTTTCCTGTCCCTTCTTTCTGCTCGTCTTTTTTTTTCTGACTCGATTGCTTACTTTACTGATGACTTTCTTTTCCTTCACTGGAGCAGGTCAAGATCAACATTTATCATTCATCCCCAACACCGTCAGTAGCCAACCTCCCATCTCCAGCTTGCTTTTTTTTTCTCTCTCTCTTTTCCCTAACTCATCCGCGTTTTTGTCGTTGTTGTTGTTGTTGCTTTGGGGACAAAGTTGCTGCACCGGGTCAACCTTTCGCTCTCCTCCACACCACACCTCCCTCCCCCCGTTTCCATCAGTTGCTTGTGGAAGAGGGTAGGAGGTGTTGTTCTCCATCTTTCTTTGTCAGCAGCTGATGATGTGCTCCATCGTCTTCCACCACCCCACTCCTCCACGCTCTGTCTGCCCCCGCACCCGCCACTTTCCCAGTTCTTGACGTCATTATTCAGAGCGGACGTTGGCACAGAGCTGTCAAGAAACCATGAAACCCCAGTCCCTGCTATGCAAACGTATTGTGATGGGTGTCTTCTACGTCCCATTTGTCTCCGTCACAGTCATGAATTATGTTCTTTTATGTGTTTTCTATCTCTGTCACCTTCTCTGTATCTGTTTGTCTGCCTGTCTTTCGCACGTGGTATGGCACAAAGGCACGACTATAGCCAAGTACACACAGACAGAATTCAGAAATCATTACTCTATTGCTCCAGGGAAGAGATGTTCTATTCTCCCAGTCTGTCCTTGCTCATCTACATTTATTTCATCATCACAATGGTGGTTGTCTCCCGGGAAAATACTTGTCTACTCCACCCTGTAATCGCACAATGCTTCATTCCACACATAGTGCCCGAAACGTGCCTGCACTGCTTTCAACATCACCAGACACCAAAAGCCTTCCTACATATACAAGTTCCAATCCAGCCTGGATGAGAAATAGTTTGCTAACGGAACACTGACCGGAGACCCAACACGAGAAAGGGGAACCAGTTCAGAGAAAAGGTGACAGATACAGCAAAGACAGTGAGTGCTTGGCCACAAGAGCCGAGAAACCACCGAGACTGGTTTGATTGGGGAAAAAAGCACAGCGCCATTGAGGACCTGCTTGCCTAGACGAACAAAACAGAACGATCCAGATTCCTGTCCCAGGGAAAAAAGATTTAAGTCATACCTTGCCATTGTCCGAAGAGAAATACGGAAGATGCATGATCAGTACAGGGGAAAGAAAACTTAAGGAATCAGAAGTTTCGCTGATCCCAACCATTCGAAGCAATTTTTTCAACTCCATTGGCTCTTCGAAATCTAGCCCCGGTCTCCTGCTGTCTACAGACAGAGTCACACTAATCAAGGACAAGGCTGCCATCAGCAACATACGCAGGGAACACTTCAGTTGACTTCTGAATCACCCACACTCGGTTGACCAGTGTGCTGCTGACCTGACTCCCCAGCAGCCAGGCATTGAAAAACTTGATGAGCCTCCCTCCGTTGATGAAGTCAGGAAGGAAGGTGGCAGAATGGTTAAGACGTTCCCCTGCCAATACAGTGACCGTGATGGTATGGGTTCGATTCCCGGTCTCGACTGGAAAATCAAACTGAGCGTGAAGTTATTCGGAAGAAAACGAACCCGAACCAATGGCAGCACAAGACTTATACCTCTGGCAAAATCATGTGGAATAAACCCGTTTTGATGAGCACAAAAATACACTCAAAGCCTGACTAGCGCGTTGGGTTATGCTCTTTTCAGGCATCTGCCCAGCAGGTGTGGTGTAGCGTATAGGGAATTGTGCGAACGCAGTGACGCCTCCTTGAGAAACTGAAACTGAAGTCAGGAAGACCATCAAACAGATGAGCTGAGGCAAAGCCTAACGGCAAGGGTCGTATTCCTGCTCAAGTGTACAATGCACTAAACAATGAAGCTCCACGGACATTCCACAGTGTTCTGACCGGCATTCGGGAAGAACAGAAAATCCCGGCTGACACCAATAGCTGCCCTGTGCAGAACCAAAGGCCCCAGAGCAGACTGAACTACAAGGGTGTACCTCTACTCTCCATCGCAAAGAATATACTTTTCCCGAATCATCCTGCATCTTCTTCAGAGATGCATGAAAGAAGAAGAAGAAGAAGAAGAAGAAGAGAGAGGGGGTGGGGGGGAGGATGGAAACTGTCACAATTTGAAAAGAAATGTAGCAGGATGGGAAATGAGACTGAATATTGACTGCATAATCAGCAATAAAGCCAAACCCTTTCACACAAAACGTATCAACTAAAACACAGCAATAACAGTGAAAAACGGACGGACGAGTAAGGTACAAAAAAACATACTTATTACGCTTCCTGAATGAGTACAACACTTGCTCACTCCCAGGATGATCGATTTATTGTTCATTGCACATGAATAAACAGTACAATGTTTTTTTTTATTTTTTTTAATTTTTTTTTTAATAGCTTATCACTAAGTCGAAAACAACAGTCATACCGAAGTATCAACATAAGCTGACAAACAAACAGACAACCATCTAACCACGCAAATATCGAACAGGGCAACTGTAACATTGGCTAGAGGGAGGAGGGGGAGGGGGGGGGACGGAAACAGAATATATTGTAACCAGAACGCGGGTTTACCGAGACCAGAAGCGCACCCATGGAAAATCTATTTTTCCAAAGTACAGACAGCCGTGTCACTGTTTATTAACAGCTCTAGCCTGACGTCCTCATCTGTGTGTGGATATGGAGAAAGGGTTGTGGGGGAGATAGTTGGAGTGAGATGAGAGGTGGGTGGGGGGTGTAGTGATGGTGGAGGTGGAGTGGGGGTGGGGTGTGGGTGAGGGGTTGTGGTTCGGCAGGGTCAGTTTTGATGAGAAGAGACATCCTGAACTAACAGTGTGATAAGATTCAGATTGGGGAGAAAAAGATCGACCTTGATGCGTGGAGAAGAAGAAGAAGAAGAAGAAGAATTACTTGCAAACACTGTGAAGAAATAATGGATGCTGACTTAACATTTGCAAAAATTAGAAAGACAACAACAAAAAAACCAAAAGCAAACACACAAAAAACCAACAACAAAACACACACACACACACACACACACACACACAGACACACACACACACACACACACACACACACACACACCAAACTGAAAACAAAAACAATAACGACAAACAAACAAAATCCGAGGACAACAACAGCAAGAGCAAAAGCAACAACAAAAGCATGTAGAAACTCAAGAACGTGCACACCGTGTACATCAAATGCCGTCTTTAACATGCTCACGGCCCGAAAGAACTACATGAAAAACCAGCTTTCTACTTGCATGGTAGGGTCTTCTGCCTCTTCTTCAATCAGAACACCATTTGATGACCGACAGATCCTGAGACTTGTCAGAATCATTCACGTTCTCTATGGCCAAAACGGACGAATCTACCGGAAGTTTCATAGAATGCGGCAGGTTTTAAATCTGCATAACTATAGAATTCGAACATACGTGCTGTGATTGGTTATGATGCACACATGTTTTCAGTTTCAGTTCAGTTTCAGTAGCTCAAGGAGGCGTCACTGCGTTCGGACAAATCCATATACGCTACACCACATCTGCCAAGCAGATGCCTGACCAGCAGCGTAACCCATTGCGCTTAGTCAGGCCTTGAGAAAAAAAAGTGAATAAATAATAGATAAGCTTACATAAATAAATAAATAAATAATAATTATAATATAAAAAAGGTAGTAGTAATAATGATAATAATAAATATGCACACATGGTCAGTAGGAAGTGACGGGGGAATACTAGGAAGTGCAGGATGAAGAAGGAGGTGTGGGTTTCGGTTTTGGACGACCTTTTCTTTGTGTTTTGGCCCCAGCAGTTTATTTACTGTTGATGCTATTCAGATGCGCATTTTCTTTGCAGAATAGAGGTTACTGAGTGCATGCAGTTAGGATCTTCGTCTGTAAATTCTGGACTATGTTCCTCATCAATGTATTCAGAGAAATGGGAATACTGGGTGCGTCTGTCTACTGAACACATTAATATTGGCGAATCTGTATATGGAGTGTGCATAGGCAGAAATGCAGACGCTAAAATGGTCCAAATTGTGGAGAAATATGCATTTCTGCTGTGCTAAACCTTGATTGCGAAAATACAACATTCTGTTCATAAGCTGTTCAAGTATAGTTCTTTGGAAAAAAAAGACAGTTTTTGCAACACAACCATTGTCGTATTGCGATTCATCTCAGTGTCTCACATTCGTTTCCATAAAAAAAGAATTCTAGTGATGATTTTTTAAAACACACTGATTATTACTACCTTTTCATGCATAACCACTCCTAAGTTTGTCTTTTCCACCAAGTCGATAACAAAACACATTCAAACAACGAGGTTCACGAGTTGACAGAATGGGCTGTTGTTGTGGCTGCTGTGTTGGAGATAAAGCAAACATTGACACCGCATAACTGCCCCTGACACAAAGGCAAAGGGCAGAATCGTCCTGACAGTAGTTGAAGTGTTGTCGTGTCAGAAGCAGAAAATTGAAATGGCCACTGGGAAAAAAAAGCACAAGTGAGGAAGAAGGAGGTTGCTGCTTCCGAAAGCATTGCCGTCTCCGTGGAGACGCCAGTGGATTTGGGCCAATAGATGGTGGCGATCCTTGGAGACTGACCAATAATTACAGAGCTCACGCACCCGTTCTCACGCCTCGTGCACCAGGGACAACGTTTGAGGGTTCACTGTCACCGTTGGACACCCCCCGCTGCAAATTGAACCAATGGGGATATTTCCAGAGGAAAATTAGTGTGTGTGTGTGTGTGTGTGTGTGTGTGTGTGTGTGTGTGTGTGTGTGTGTGTGTGTGTGTGTGTGAGAGAGAGAGAGAGAGAGAGAGAGAGAATTTGCACCATGTTTGTTGTCCGAGGTAATTGCCTACGCTATAAACTTACACGGGTTATTGCTTGTAGCTATTGCCAACACTCCTGTAAATGAATGATGAGACAAAAGACAGAAAGAAAGAAAGACAGACAGCACAGGGTGTTTCCTTGGTCAAGCTGTAACTCTTCTTTCTGTGCAAAACAACCATTCGCGAATCATCCATTCATCCACACTCACAGATGCATGTATTTGACATAATAAGCACTGACGTTAAACGAACGGCATAATTATAATCAAGATGAACAGATAATGCAGGACAAAATGCATACACACACACACACACACACACACACACGCACACACACACAAAAGTAATCCCAATTTAGTGTGTGTGAGTTAATTATGTGTGATCATGTTTTTAAGCAAATGCATGCGTCATAATGTGTGCGTTGGGGCACACACACGCGTGTGTGTGCATGCGTGTATGTTTGCATGCGTGCGTGTGTGTATGTGAGTGTGTGTGTGTATGTGAGTGTGTGTGTGTGTGTGCAAGAAAGACAACTGTTTTGAGGTTTGAGTTGGTGGTCAGTTGCCGGAAAGAACACTATAGCATTGGGGAAACGCGACGTGTCGTGGGGTGGCCATGCCTTCTGGATTTTGTTTTTCTTTTTTTCTTTTTTTTTTCTTTTTTTTTTTTTTTACATCTGCTTTGGTTGATGACCTTGATCATATGTGGATGGGTGGTGCGGGGTGGGTTGTAAAATCAGGAGACCCAGGGAGACGTGTCTGGCCGATGTGTTGTCCTTTATAAATAGATCCCCCACTACCTGCATCATGATTTGATTAATCTATCTCTCTCTCTCTCTCTCTCTCTCTCTCTCTCTCTCTCTGTGTGTGTGTGTGAGTGAGAGTAAGAGAGAAAGACAGTGCGTGTGTGTGTGTGTGTGTATGTGTGTGTGTGTGTGTGTGTGTGTGTGTGTGTGTGTGTGTGTGAGAGAGAGATCGAGAGAGAGAGAGAGTGAGTGAGAGTGAGAGAAAAAGACAGAGACAGACAGACAGATAGACAGACTGAGGGAGAGCATGTGCATTTCCAATTCACCTCTTTTGAGTTTTCCTGAACGAAGCGGTTTGTGTTCTGGTTGCGTGTATTCTGGGCTCAACAGCGTAGACTGGGACTCCTCTAATTGAATGTCATTTACATCATGGGCTCATCTTCAAACACACCACCCAGAAAAGCTCCGCCAACACGAAAGCGTCCGAAGGTTTAACTGTGCTGCAAGTGAAGTTGGATTGGAGACGTCGAGTCCTGTTCATCTTTCCTTCCTTTTTTTTCCGCCATGTTTAGTCAGCGATGTTATGCTCCGGACACTGACCTCATCTCACACCCATTTTTATATTCTATCGCATTACGAGTGCCAGTGATCTGTCACTCATCCTATCCAATAAAGAATCTGCGTAACTACTAAGCCTCCCTGATAGCACTTTGCGTGCCTGCAACACAGTACACCATCACACAATTTCGCCACAGATCATGAATTACGCGTAACAAAAAAGGTTACTATGTGAACATTACTCATGAGCTGTCGATACGAAGGACAAAATTATTTCTTTTTGACGATTTCAGGATATAGTGAAGGTTACAACTATGGTGCCAAAGAGGTTCGTTCTGAAGTATTATGACAGGTCTATAGCTGTAATCTTCGCTTCCTTTCACAATGTAGCGTAGAGTCAACAACAAAAAACAACAACAAAACATGAGAGATGCAGACGCCTGCTGTGTTTGCTTTACATTTTGTCTGTATGATTCCAGTCTTCTCCGTCAGCTTAAGTACATTCAGGCCAAGTGTTCCGACATTTTGTACTGTCATTTATGTCTTTGGTGGTGTTCATACCCCTCAAAACACACGACCACCAGCCCATGGCACAATCCACTTTAACTGCAACTGATAACATAACTAGAACTAATACTATATAACAAAAAACAGACTTATTTCATTCTTCACTCTTTATTGATTAACCGAGGCATTGGAACACGAAACAGAAGCTACAACAACATCAAACAAACAACTAAAATGAAACACAAGCAAGCAAACACGCAACAACCAGTCTTGCAATCATCCGACTTATTTTTAAAGTGTGTTTGTATTCCTATTTTAAACGCTTCCGTCTTGTTAACTAACACGCTCGTTTTTTTTTTTTTTGTTGTATATTTTCTTCCTGAATCAGAGCCATTGTAAATCAGTTTCATGTTACGGCTGTCGCACGAACAACGAAAGAAAGAAATATTTATGAAAGAGACGATCGACGATTTCCTTTTAAGAGAGACAGATACCGAGAGATAGAGAGGTAACGAGAGAGAGGGAGAGACCTCAGAACGAAGGACTAAGGACTCAAATTTTATTATTTTGCACCAAGGCTTATGACAGACAAGAAGAACACACACACACACACACACACACACACACACACACACACACACACACACACTCACACACACGCACACACACACACACACACACACACACACACTCACACACACGCACACACACAGAGATTGAAAGATGGATAGCACAGAGAGAGAGCGACAGAGAGACAGAGACAGAAACAGAGACAAAGAGAGAGACAGAGAGAACGACAGAGAATAAAGACGGTGGATTAAAAGTGTTGTGTCAAGTGAAGCTCTGTGTCCCACAAACTCACTTCCCCACAGATGATTACTTCCCAATCAGCAGCACCAGACATGAAGCCCTGACTGTGGCTCACGTCAACACGACTCCGTGAGGTCGTCAGAGCTCAAACACAGTCAGTATACAGCAGAATGTGATATTGGACCAATAGTCCCCACCGCTGTTATTTCGACTCAAGTCAAATCTCTCTCTCTCTCTCCCTGTGTGTGTGTGTGTGTGTGTGTGTGTGTGTGTGTGTGTGTGTGTGTGCGCGTCTGTCTGTATGACGGCTGAATATAATGGACATGTGGCTTAAAAATATATGTATATTCTCACAAATGTCAGGATGGGGGCTGTTGGCCTGAGTCATTAAAGTCGTTCAGCGTTCAGCGTTCTCTCTCCATCTCTCTCACTATCAAAATCTTTAATCTTTTGTTCGTTTTAAATGTCGTATTTGTATTTGGACCCCCTTCAGAAGAGGCTGTGGCCTAAACTGAATAAACTCTCGTTTCGTCTGTCTGTCTGTCTGCCTGTCTGTCTGTCTATCTGTCTCTCTCTCTCTCCGTCTTTCTCTCTCTCTCCAGACATGGCATCAAAACGAAAATTCCCAAGAAAATTATCTGTGCAAAGAGAGAAGCTGTTTTTTTTTTCTACCAATCTGACCAAGGGCATGTGAGGAACAGCAGGCACGAGGAACGCGTACAGATTGCAGATACATATTTGCTTGCAACGCCAACTTGCAGCCACGCGCTATCTGCATATATCGCCAATCACAGAAGGTGTCTTGTCTTGTCTGTCGCAACGGTCAGAAGTTATTTATAGCTTGCTGTTTCGCATCAGCGGCAAGGGCTGATTTGCCATCTCATACTGAAAACGGAAGTTGTGTGGAGTGGGTGGAGAAATAAAATGTTCGGGATGGGTTTGGGGGATGCTGAAGTCACAAAAAACATTCGTACATTATCTGATTATCTGTCTGAATGGGCAGAGGCTATCAGCTATCTATAGCATGCTGGCTTCGTTTCATTAATGGTGTTGATCAACTATCCTTGTTTACACTGAAAACGGAAGTGGTGTGTGGTGCAGAAATGACGATGTGGATGGAGATGAGGAAGCTGAAGTCTGGAGAGATGAGCATTGAGTAAACAGAATTTGAGACACACACACACACACACACACACACAGACAGACAGACAGACAGACAGACAGACACACACACACACAAACACACACACACACAAACACACATAGACAGACAGACAGACAGACACACACACACACACACACACACAGACACACACACACACACATCCACACACACACACCTTCACACACACACACACACACACACACAAACACACACACACTCACACACACACACATACAGACACAGACACACACACAGACACAGACACAGACACAGACACACACACACACACACACACACACGCACACACACACACACACACACACACACACACGCACACACACACACACACACACACACACACACACACACATACACACACACACCATCAAAAATAAACTTGTCACAATGCATCCTTGTCTTTATCGCGGCAAAGAGGGGTACACGTCAGAAGCAGCTGAGTCTTGCTTTCAATTCCCTCGGCGGTAAAAGACCCTTGGCAGCGAGTGATCTGTATAATCAATCATTTCGTACATCACAAGGTTTTCGTGTCTGTTGTTGTCTCGCTCATCATTTATCAGATGGATTCCCCCGTCTCCTCGACGAAGGCGGCAGTACGTCGCAGGTCCTCCAGTCCTCCGTAGAGCTTCCGGGCTGCTGGGATTGGGTCGGGCCAGGTTTTCTCTCGGAGCGCTTGGTGGAGCGGGCAGGACTGCAACAGATTTTCTGTTGTCTGGCTGCTTGTTCTGCAGGGGCACTGCTCTGTGTCGCCGATACGGAGTTCCGTGTATAGGTGGTGTTTCAGACGGTTGTGGCCTGTCCTGAGCCTGAAAAGGATTACCTGCTCCCGACGAGTCAGCAGGTAGTACGGGTCTGCTCTGTTGTGGCGTAGATGCTGCTGCTTCCACTTGTTCTGCAGCTTGGCCTAAATGATGGTCCTGGATTCAGAGTAGCTGGCAGACCTGTTCATCTGCTCTTTCGTAGTGCCTTCCTTTGCCACGGACTCAGCAGTCTCGTTGACTTCGTGTCTTATATGTGTCAATGGTCAGAGGTAAATTAGGGTAGGTAGGCCTAGCTGCGAACAATCCAGTCGAAGTGACCAGCTTAACATATATATTGTAGATAACAGGTTGTACGGTCATCAAATGCAGCTCATCTGTTTTTGAAGGTTTTCTCCGAATGGTTACACCAGGAAAAAAGTTTCCATTGCATTTTTTTCAACGTTTTTTCAATTGTTGAAATAGCAGGGTGCATGAGGCTGCCTGAGGTAAAGGTAAACGGGCAATTCTAATTGCAAACAATGGGTTTGGTTGCGTGTGGACGATTAAAACAGAAGCAGGTCTTGAACTCATAAGACATAACATATTATTGGAACATCGCACCAGACTTTGTATTCTTGGTTTTTATCACACATGCACACGCACAAAAAACCCCACACATTTAAACACACAAACCCCACACGCCACACAAAATCACCCTTTTGAGAGTGGTAAGTAACTGTACAGCATTGTTCGCAAATAGACACTTCAAATGCCCTATAGTCTTATTGCAAACGACTCTATTTCGGAAATTCCGGTCAAAATTGACGTTCTGATCTGTCACCAGCATGCTTTCTTAACTTCTCCCAACACCGATAATGTACAATTCGCTCAGCATATCCAATCGAATCAGCTATCTTAAACTGTGTCAAAGTTCATGTCCTACTACTTGCTTCCCTTGATTTTAGGATTGTGGGAGCATGTTTGTGAACTTGATCGGCAGTAATGCGCGAAGAGAAGAAAGAGCGCGGAAATGGCCAGAAATAGTTGATGTTTGGCTGGTCAGTTCTTGGAAACGAAGATTTATTAAGGTATCAGAACGAAGTCGAAGCAGACATTAAAGTGTGAAATGTGTGTGGAGAGAACACTTCGAAGTGGGGCGGCACACGGACCGTTTGCAATTGCACGCTGTTCGCAATTATGCCTTCCTTCCCTGTATAGCTTGCTGTCGTGTCTCAGCAGCAGAGCTGATCTATCGTGCACTGAAAACGGAAGTGGCGTGGAGCGGGGAAATGAGGGTGTGGATGGGGGTGGAGAATGCTGAAGCCAAAAGGGTTCAGCAATGAGAAAGTAGTATTTGATGATCTAGGGAAAGGACATAGCTGTGTTGAGGATGATTGCGTTATATTGGCTGGACCCAACAAGAACATAAATTTGTCACAAGTTGCCAAAGATCTTTTCAAGCTCATTCAAAATTGAGATACTATACTATTGGTCCGTCACCTGTGATATGTATCTGCAGAGTTACAGAAATAAAAACAAATATATAATAAATATATCAGTGGTCCATGTGATTCACGATAAAAATCATTCACTAACAAAACACAGACAGACGCCACACATAAACACACACACACACACACACACACACACACACACACACACACACACACACACACGCACACATGAACTTTCACAGGCATTAGTTCAGAGCCCTATTTCTACATTCCTTTAATGCACTTCAGAATTGTGTTAATGGTTTCTGATTATTATCATTATTATTATTGAATTGTTACTGTTAAATGTAATTGCATGTTAGTTATACATTTTACGGTAGTTTTCTAGTTGACCTTTTTTCTGTTTTCCTCTTCCCGCCCTCCCCCCCCCACCACCACCACTACCTTCCTCCCCCCATGCCCCTCCGCCCCCCCCCTTTTTTTTAAACGTCTAATATCACTGATAGTGAAAAGACGCTGAACTAAAGAACGAACATGTGTACACCACCTTACTGTACAGACGTGTGTGGGTCTAAGTTGGAAACAGGCTCCGTCTTTTAGTGACTTGTGTGTGCCGGCGGTCTTCATCTGGTCTGTCTTTATTTTGATATATCTTTTTGTTCTGGATTCATTTAAATACACACATGAGTTACATCAAAACATGGTATATGCATGTTGGCTACCTATCATGCGAAATTATTTAGATAGACTGATAATAAGAAATATGGATGCTAATATGCCACAAAAAATAATGACCATATAATTCTGTATTTACACATATATACATAATTTATCACACACCTACTGGTACACAATCAATACTGTGCATACATCCACTCATACAGCGTATATAAACGTTCCACCAGTTACACACATAATTATGTGACAATGGCAATCATATGTATGGTTTACCTGAAATACACATAAAGTTTCATATCTGTTACACACATTGAAGAACTGTGATTATAATATATTGTTTTACAGCAAAAATTGATTTCTCTCATTGGAGAAGATACATTGTTCTGTATTCTATAACCTGATTGCATCAAAGTCCTGAAGATACATTGCTCTGTATTCTATAACCTGATTGCATCAAAGTCCTGAAGATACATTGCTCTGTATTCTATAACCTAATTGCATCAAAGTCCTGAAGATACATTGTTCTGTATTCTATGACCTGAATGCATCAAAGTCCTGAAGATACATTGCTCTGTATTCTATAACCTGAATGCATCAAAGTCCTGAAGATACATTGTTCTGTATTCTATAACCTAATTGCATCAAAGTCCTGATGATACATTGTTCTGTATTCTATGACCTGAATGCATCAAAGTCCTGAAGATACATTGCTCTGTATTCTATAACCTGAATGCATCAAAGTCCTGAAGATACATTGTTCTGTATTCTATAACCTAATTGCATCAAAGTCCTGATGATACATTGTTCTGTATTCTATGACCTGAATGCATCAAAGTCCTGAAGATACATTGCTCTGTATTCTATAACCTGAATGCATCAAAGTCCTGAAGATACATTGTTCTGTATTCTATAACCTAATTGCATCAAAGTCCTGATGATACATTGTTCTGTATTCTATGACCTGAATGCATCAAAGTCCTGAAGATACATTGCTCTGTATTCTATAACCTGAATGCATCAAAGTCCTGAAGATACATTGTTCTGTATTCTATAACCTAATTGCATCAAAGTCCTGATGATACATTGTTCTGTATTCTATGACCTGAATGCATCAAAGTCCTGAAGATACATTGCTCTGTATTCTATAACCTGAATGCATCAAAGTCCTGAAGATACATTGTTCTGTATTCTATGACCTGAATGCATCAAAGTCCTGAAGATACATTGTTCTGTATTCTATGACCTGATTGCATCAAAGTCCTGAAGATACATTGTTCTGTATTCTATGACCTGATTGCATCAAAGTCCTGAAGATACATTGTTCTGTATTCTATGACCTGATTGCATCAAAGTCCTGAAGATACATTGTTCTGTATTCTATGACCTGATTGCATCAAAGTCCTGAAGATACATTGTTCTGTATTCTATGACCTGATTGCATCAAAGTCCTGAAGATACATTGTTCTGTATTCTATGACCTGATTGCATCAAAGTCCTGAAGATACATTGTTCTGTATTCTATGACCTGATTGCATCAAAGTCCTGAAGATACATTGTTCTGTATTCTATGACCTGATTGCATCAAAGTCCTGAAGATACATTGTTCTGTATTCTATGACCTGATTGCATCAAAGTCCTGAAGATACATTGTTCTGTATTCTATGACCTGATTGCATCAAAGTCCTGAAGATACATTGTTCTGTATTCTATATCCTGATTGCATCAAAGTCCTGAAGATACATTGCTCTGTATTCTATAACCTGATTGCATCAGAGTCCTGAAGATACATTGCTCTGTATTCTATATCCTGATTGCATCAGAGTCCTGAAGATACATTGCTCTGTATTCTATATCCTGATTGCATCAAAGTCCTGAAGATTCATTGTTCTGTATTCTATATCCTGATTGCATCAAAGTCCTGAAGATTCATTGTTCTGTATTCTATATCCTGATTGCATCAAAGTCCTGAAGATACATTGTTCTGTATTCTATATCCTGATTGCATCAAAGTCCTGAAGATACATTGTTCTGTATTCTATGACCTGGTTGCATCAAAGTCCTGAAGATACATTGCTCTGTATTCTATGACCTGGTTGCATCAAAGTCCTGAAGACACATTGTTCTGTATTCTATGACCTGATTGCATCAAAGTCCTGAAGATACATTGTTCTGTATTCTATGACCTGATTGCATCAAAGTCCTGAAGATACATTGTTCTGTATTCTATATCCTGATTGCATCAAAGTCCTGAAGATACATTGCTCTGTATTCTATAACCTGATTGCATCAGAGTCCTGAAGATACATTGCTCTGTATTCTATATCCTGATTGCATCAGAGTCCTGAAGATACATTGCTCTGTATTCTATATCCTGATTGCATCAAAGTCCTGAAGATTCATTGTTCTGTATTCTATATCCTGATTGCATCAAAGTCCTGAAGATTCATTGTTCTGTATTCTATATCCTGATTGCATCAAAGTCCTGAAGATACATTGTTCTGTATTCTATATCCTGATTGCATCAAAGTCCTGAAGATACATTGTTCTGTATTCTATATCCTGATTGCATCAAAGTCCTGAAGATACATTGTTCTGTATTCTATAACCTGATTGCATCAAAGTCCTGAAGATACATTACTCTGTATTCTATAACCTGATTGCATCAAAGTCCTGAAGATACATTGCTCTGTATTCTATATATGATTGTATCAAAGTCCTGAAGATACATTGCTCTGTATTCTATGACCTGATTGCATCAAAGTCCTGATGATACATTGTTCTGTATTCTATGACCTGAATGCATCAAAGTCCTGAAGATACATTGTTCTGTATTCTATGACCTGATTGCATCAAAGTCCTGAAGACACATTGCTCTGTATTCTATAACCTGATTGCATCAAAGTCCTGAAGATACATTGCTCTGTATTCTATAACCTGATTGCATCAAAGTCCTGGAGATACATTGTTCTGTATTCTATGACCTGATTGCATCAAAGTCCTGAAGATACATTGCTCTGTATTCTATATATGATTGCATCAAAGTCCTGAAGATACATTGCTCTGTATTCTATATATGATTGCATCAAAGTCCTGAAGATACATTGTTCTGTATTCTATAACCTGATTGCATCAAAGTCCTGAAGATACATTACTCTGTATTCTATAACCTGAGATAAACAAGTACTGTATGTATTCTGAATACACCAGATTAGGCCGATACGTGCAGCACAGTTCTACTCGTGTTGTTCTCTTGTGTGAGAAACTCTGGAAGTCTGCACAGAAGACAGCAGTACTTACAGTGGGTAAAGAATGTTCAGCACAACTTTGTAAATGGACTTTGCTCTGCGGCATGTATCTTATGTTTATCATTTCTTTTTTTGTCTTCATTTTGACGCGTCGTTATAGGTGTACTGTGATGTATCGCCTCTGTGTCGTTTAGCGCTGTTTTCGCACAGTTTAAACAATTGAAGAATGGAAAAATATACGAAAAACACACAGGAAAAAACAACAACAACAAAACAAACAAAAAAACAAAAAACAAAAAAACAAAAAACAAAACAAAACCACACACACGAAAAAACAACAACAAAAAACAACAAACACACGAAAAAACAACAACCCCCCCAAAAAACAACAACAAAAAACACACGAAAAAACAACAGACACACGAAAAAAACACCCCCCCAAAAAAACAAACAAACAACAACAAAAAACAAACAAAAAAAACCCAAAAAACCAACCAACCAACAAACAAACAAACAACAACCAAAAAACCAAAAAAACCAACAGCAACAACAGCAACAAAAATAAACAAAAAAACACACACACAAAAAACACACACATACACGAAAAAACAACAAGCACACGAAGAAACAACAACAACAACAATAAAACAAAAAACAGCAAAAAAAAAACCACACGAAAAAACAACAACAAAAAACACTCGAAAAAAAGCCCAACAATGACACGAAAAAACAACAACAAAGACAAAAAAAACCCCCCAAAAACCGAACCCGAACAAATAAAAAACCACACGAAAAAACAACAAAAAATAAAAACAACAAAAACCACACGAAAAAACAACACCAAAAAACAAAACACATAAAAAACAACAAGAAAACCAAACAACAACAACAAACACATAAAAAACAACAAGAAGAAAACCAAACAACAACAACAAACACACAAAAACAACAAGAAAACCAAACAACAACAACAAACAGACAAAAACAACAAGAAAACAAAACAGGAAAAGACACAGACACACCGACCCGCACATGTTTATAAATG
>JAAQRG010316687.1:0-16848 GCA_011634625.1 Babylonia areolata | reverse complement strand
TTGTTTTAATAATACAAAAGAAAGGGTACCATCTAATCAGAGCAGTTGCAAAGGAAAGTCATAAAGCACGCAAAATTAAACAACCACTACCAATTAAAGTGTGCAAATTGACTGATATGTGTTTGTTTTCATCAGCAGAACTAGCAAATAACCATTATCAATTAAAATGTGCAGGAAAAAAGGTGAGATTAGGATTAGTATTATGCGAAAATGAAAAATAATATAATTACATACTTGACAGCATTGGCAACAGCCTGAACTACTTAAAACACCATCATCCCATTCCATCACTTACTGTCAAGGAATACTCCACGGTGCTGCCTCGGCCATTGTCCGGATCTAGTGCAGACACGTTTGGGAAGACGATGGAGTCCACGTCTTGGTTCTGCCAACATGTACACAGAACACCTTGCCTGCTACTGACGAGTATGATCGTCAATGAAGGAATGCCCCCCCAACTAAGATCAGAGATTCTATACGCGGGTGAGGACGGTTAGTCACCATCATTCTTTATCTATCCGCCACTATCTCTCAACAGATGCAACCAAGACACTTATATGCTCTCTGGTTCTCTCAAGATTGGAATACTGCAACTCTCTTTTGGCTGGCCTTCCTATCTATTAGACAGACTCCAACGAATTCAGAATAACGCTGCCAGACTCATTTGCAGAGCTTCTAAATTTGACCATGTTTCCCCTCTCCTTCAGTCTCTCCACTGCTTGCCTGTTTCTGATCGAATAGACTATAAGCTATCCACTTTGACCTTTTCTGCAGTCAACGGATCTGGCCACAAATATCTTTCTGAACTCCTCCATATCTATACCCCGTCTTGCCAGATCCGTTCAATTGTGGCAGGTTCACTTCCTTTGCATTTGCTGTGCTTAACTGTGCGTATACATATGTATGTGTACATAACTGCATGCGTGTATATGAATGTGTCTTGTGTGTGTGTGTGTGTGTGTGTGTAGTCACATTTTGGTGTGTGTATGTAACATTGATGTAATATGTTACGTTAATAAAAGTGTTTTTGTAAAGCACCTAGAGCGGGTTTCTGGATAGTGTGCTATATAAGTATCCATCATTATTATTATTATCTAGAATTCTTTTTACTGGGATTGCATTACATTTCTTCAGCAAAACCAATGGCAGCATTGAAAGGTTCACAAAACGTTGTGACTGCCACTTGTGCAACACTATTCTTCGATCACAAAAAAAAAAGCCAAGGGATTAACAAATCAGCAACTACAGCGGCAACCGGGACACTGTGAGGGAATCAATTTCAACCGTAACATACACGTAAGTGAGCGCCAACGTGTCAGTGTCTGTGTGTGTCTGGCTGTCTCAAATGATCAAATACAAGTTCACACACACACACACACACACGCATAAACACACACACATAAACGTGCGCATGCGCGCAAACATACATACATGTGCGCATGCACGCAAACATACATACCCACACACAGACAGACAAACTCACAGACAGTGACAGACAGACAGACAGGCACACATACACACACACGCGCGCGCGCACACACACACACACACACACACACACACACACACACACATCAACGTTGACAAAAAAAATTGCCACTGAGTATAATAACCTCAGGTATGGTGACTTTATATGGAAGGTTCAGAAGCAAAGGCTTCACATCGTTGACATCCTGAATCATCAGCGATACTTCCAAGGCGATCTGAAACATAACACCAACCACAAACTTTGAGTGACAGAAAGGTTACCAGGAGGAAGGTACAGCAAAGACATTGGGCAGAAATGAGAAAATGGAGAAGAAAAAAAAAGAGAAACAGAGGAACGATGTCTTTAATATAAAAAAAAAAAATTTAAGCATTCAAAAAAAAAAGGGTGATCAACGATGCTGATGGTGGTGTGTGTGGTGTTCGTAGCTGAAGCCTGACTGAGTGACACAGGAAACGAATGATGAGCGCCTAAAGGCACCTTTTAGTGGGCTCTACCCGGACAGGCAGCCTATTGTAAAAATTACTCCGTGTTTGTGTAGCGTTCAGAGCTTGGTCTCTGATAGAGGAGGATAGGGGCTGTACTGGTATCCATGTCAATCGAACAGTCAACAACGATGATGATAAATCTTTATTTCACCGTGCCCTTTCACTGTATTACTAGATGTACAGATGGACAATGACAATAATTATGATCGGCGTTAACAGAAAACAGCAGCTTTCCCTGCAGCGTGTAGTCTGTGTCCGTCATATCTATCTTTATTTTATATTCACGCCTCATTCTAATGTGATGCATTATATTATGTCTGCATTGTTTTGCGCTTTTTAATAAACGTATTATAAAACGAACAAAAATTGGACAGAGAAAAACTTTCACAACATAAAAAATTATGATGTACAGCCGAAAGAATGAGAGAAACTGGATGAACGAACTTGCGAATGAATGAATAAATGAGCGGACGAAAATAAACGAAAGAATATAAAAATAACGAGCAAATAAATGAAGGAATGAACGAATGAATAAATGAACAAATGAACGAACGACCCAAACAACCAACAAATGAATGAATGAACGAACGAACGAAGTACAAGTTGGTAAACGAACCAATCCTCCCCGCTTACCTCGGACTTTCCGTCAGTGGCAGTGAAGGTCAATTTTCGTATAGACGGTTGCTGCACAAACACCGTACGCGTGAAAACAACGTTCTTTGGCGTTCATTTATCAATATCTAATTATACTTATCAATCTCAGTCACCAGAGAGCGAGAGAGCATTACACACGCACTCGCGCACGAACGCATACGCACATATAGACTTTACACACACACACACACACACACACACACAGGTATATATATATACACACATATGTATACACACACATATATATACATATATATAACATGCATAACACACACACACACACACAAACACACACACACACACACACACACACACACACATCCTAGAAGACAATATTTATGGCCCTAAAACTATAACAACGCAAATAAAAACAGCAACAAAAACAATACCACAACCACCGCCACCACCACCAAAAACCAACAACATGCACAACTTGACACGCCTGTCACCACTACTGAAAAAGTCTCTGACTAAGTGATCCGTGAAGGAGTCTCTGACTAAGTGATCCGTGAAGGACGATGTCCATAGCCCAAACAAACAAACAAAAAACAAACTACCTGGATTTTACCCTCGGACCATACTACGTCGGACTCGAAAGACACTCGGGGTCATTCGTGGCTTGTCAAGATCGACACCCCTCCCCACTCGTTGGAAATTACTCCCTTTCTACAAGTTAAATCAAGCAACGAAAAAAAACAAAAGCGAGGGGGAAGATGGAAGGGGGGGAAAGGTCGATCTGGCTTAGCCTTTACTAACCCCTACCCCACTCCTCTCCATTATTATTTAACGGAAGAAAACGTTAGGCATTGCTTGTACTGGTTCTAACCAGCCCAAATTTACCCCTGGGGTCCTTTTAAGCTGGACTAGACTGACCATTATGAGGGAGTGGAGGGTAATTTCCAAGTGGGGGGCTGGGGGGTGTCAGTTCTCTCTAGCTGAAGTTTACAGTCGTGGGTCATTCCATGCAAGTCTACAAAGACTCCGGGGGGATTAATCTGGGCTGACCAGATTTGACCCTAGGGTAAAAACAACAACAACAACAATAACAAAACAAAAACCCAAGGGGGCCACAAATAAGCTGCTACAGCGGTCACTTCACTGACGTAGTCTCTGTCCAGCTGATCCTTGAGCACGATGTCCATGGCCCAGGTGTGGCTGCCGGGGCCCATCTCCCGGTAGTTCTTCAGCTCCACCAGCTTGGAGGTCAGCTTGTCTGGGATGCTGAAGGTGACGGGTTGCGGCCCGTCCGCGTCGAACGCCGAGATGTTCCCGATCACCGTGCCTGTTGGGGGACGAGGTGGCGTCGGCGTCGTCGTCATCATTATCGTTATCATCATCGTCGTCGTTGTCGTCGTCGTCATCATCATCATCGTCATCATCATCGTCATCGTTATCATCGTCATCGTCATCATCATCATCATCGTCATCGTTATCATCGTCATCATCATCATCATCGTCGTCGTCGTCGTCGTCGTCATCATCATCATCGTCGTCGTCGTCGTTATCGTCGGCGTCATCATCATCGTTATCATCATCATCGTCGTCTTCGTCGTCCTCATCATCATCATCATCATCTCATCATCATCATCAGTGGTAGAAGTAGTAGTAGTAGTAGTAGTGTTACATATTATCATTATCATTATTATCATCATTACTATTGTTATGTTGTGATTGCTGTTGTTGTTGTTGGTGGTGGTGGTGGTGGTGGTGGTGGTGTATTGTTGTCAGACAAGTCAGATTCGGGACACTATGGAGTTGCGTTCTGGGTGGTGATTGGTACAACGTCGGGCGTGGCTGGACGGACCAGTACTGGTGTGACAGTCCCTCCCACAAAGCGCACATGTGATGTCTGACGCTAGTCTGTCTGTCTGACTTTTGCCTTTCTCCTCAATATCTTAGTAGTAGTAGTAGTAGTAGTAGTAGTTCTTCTTCTTCTTCTTCTTCTTCTCGTGGTAGTAGTAGCAGCAGCAGTAGTAGTAGTGGTACTAAAAGTAGCAACAGCAGCAGCAGTAGTAGTAACAGTAGCAGTAATAGCAGCAGCAGCAACAACAACAACTGTAGCAGCATGACCGCCAGCAGCAGTACTCGTGGTCGTGGTAGTAGTAGCCTCAGCACCAACATCAACATCATCATCATTAGTCATGATTACCGTCATCATTATCATCATCATCACCACTACCATCATCATCACCACCACTATGATAATAATCATCATCATTATCACCATCAATATCAATATCATCATCATCACCATCATCATAACCATCATAATAATTACCAGCATTATCACCACCAGCATCATCGTCATCAATATCATCATCATCATCATCATACCCATTATCATCATCATTACCATCACAGTCATCACCACCGCTACCACCACCACCACCATCATCATTACCAATGCGGGTGTCCTCGCTGAGGCTGATGGCAGTGTCGTCAGACATTGGCTGCGGCGTTTGGTTGGTCACCACTGAAACAAGAGATGGCATGAGCAACTGGTTCACACTGAAAAAAACAGTCACACCTGAACACTGTCGTTTTTGCTTGGGGGTTGCGTTTTGGGGGAATCGCAATTTGATTAATTAAATGAACGTTCATATCTCTCTCTCTCTCTCTCTCTCTCTCTCTCTCACACACACACACAAACACACACACACACACACACACACACATACACACTAAAACGTAACGATAAGGAGAAAGCTAATATACTAGCATTTCTTAAACATTATAAGAAAGTTAAACATTAACATTTCCTTAACATTGCTAGTAATATCCTTCAGCACTGTCCTTTTATGTTTTTGTTGTTCTTTTTTTTTTTAAGAAATCATAAGTACAACTTTTGTTCTCTTATGAATAAAAACGTAACAATTAGGAAATAATTAATACTTTAAGATTTCTTTAAAATTTCTAGAAATGTCAGTTTCATGCGCTTTCTTAAAAACATACATTTATGCCAGATGTTAAAGTTTTCGTCAGATTTTCATATGTAAAATCATGACTGGATGTTCAGAACACACACACACACACACACACACACAATCTAGACAAGGGAGTTAAGAACTATTGAACTGCGAAAGATGGCAAGGTGAAGTTTTGTCCCTTGAACGGCCTGTTCACATCAAAGGCAACATCCACATGCATATAAAACAGGTATGCTACACAGTGGGAACAGTGCACAGTGACGGAATGTTCTGAAGAAGCACATGCATACAGACTATGAAATAGGTGCTGAAAATATTTATTTCATGACGTGAAACAGGTACTGAAAACATTTCACATGCACGCACGCACATACACGCACACACACACACACACACACACACATACACACACACACACGTACAAACGCGCGCGCACACACACACACACACACAGAGAGAGAGAGAGAGAGAGAGAGAGAGGCAAAGGCACACAGAATCAGAGAGATAGAGACATAAGAGAGAGAGGAGGAGGTGAGAGAGAGGGGGGGAGAGACCGGAGAGAGAGAGAGTCATTTTTTTTTTTTTTTACAGTACAGGGTTGAGCATACGAGTGTTTGAAACACACACACACACACAGACACATAGACACAGACACATGCACGCACGCATGCACCACGCAAGCACACACACACACAGAGGGATACACACACACACACACACACACACACACACACACACACACACACACACACACAAGTAAGAAGAAAACAAAGGCAAAATACGTATCGTACAGCCAGCAATCATGCAATAATCCTGTACACATCAACACAAGAATTGCAAAGTAGCGTATCTAAAACATACTTTTACAAAATAACAGCCAGCAAAATAAACCTACAACAAATAAATTACATTAAAACAAAGACTGTTTCCTGTCGTATTCCATAAAATAATAAAGCTTGGTAAATATAAGACACGTAATAATTATGCACGAGAAATATCAGAACTGCTGATTGAACATGCTTCATAACATCGTTCACTGAGAAGAAAATCAATCTACGTAAGAGATAAGGTAACAACATTTCAAAGAACATAGGAGATCAGAAGAAATAATATCTGGCGGCACACACACACGCACACAGAGAGAGAGAGAGAGAGAGAGAGAGAGAGAGAGACAGACAGACAGAGACAGACAGACAGACAGAGTGATGGAGTGAACAAAAATGCACTGAATACAAGAGGATAATAACTGAAAGAATCACATAAGTGTACGACTGTCACAAGCTCCTTTACGTACACATAAAATGATTTATTCACTGCCAATTCTCTCCAGCATAAATGCAATATTGTGCAAAGCATCACTATTTCTAACGTATAACTAACCCCCTCCCACCCACAAAATAAACAATAATCTTTTGCATAAATGACAAGACACATTAATAAAACATCCAAGAATAACTCCAAGTTTATAAGTATAGAAAATAAATATAAGAATCAATGAAATCATGCAGCCTATGCACCCAACCACACATATTTCAAGACAACAATGAGTCATTTATGGTACTTAGAAAGAATGACTGAATACATTAAAAACAAACGTGCGCTCCTTTCAAATGTTTCATATCAGAATTTTCTTTTTCGATGGATCATCCACTCAAAACCTTTTTTTTTTCAAATGTATTCAATCATAAAACACATACTATCTATAACATGCATCCTTTTTCACGCACACACACACGCGCACACACACACACACACACACACACACACACACACACACACACACACACATATCCTCTCCCTGCGCCCCACATCCGCTTCAACCTCACCCTCCAAATCAGTTCCCCCTTTTTCGACCCTGGCATTCACAAACATCACACTTAAGTACACAGAAAAAGAAAGAAAGAAAAATATGTCTTTGCACGGTGGTCAATAACGGCTGAATGGAATCACTGAAAAGCCTGAGCAGTAAGGACGGGGCAAAAGGAGTGTGAGAAGCAGCAAAAGCAGATGATGAAATATAACGGTGAATTAAGATAATTTAGTATCGTTTCACACACACACACACACACACACACACACACACACACACACACACACACGGTAATATAAAGTCTGGGTTTTTTCCGGATATAATTAGATGCATGCAAAATATGTCAGTTCATGTGGGTTTGTTGGTTTTTTTGTTGTGCCATAAGCTTATTACGTCCTCGGGGAAAGGCATAAAGAAAAAAAAAGAAAAGAAAAAGGAAAGGAAAATATGAAAAAAGGGAGCAGACAACAAAAATTGCCGAGCCACCTAAATACGCGAACGGAGGCACACAAACTTTGATTTGGCATGCGAAAGTACGAACATTCATGCTCGCCCGAGACACACACACACACACACACACACACACGTATGCCCGCACGCACGCATGCACACACGCACACACTCACACTTACACACATGCATTTTTTACACTCGGTGAATACACCATGCACTTTGTGCCATTATATATTAGTAGCATCTATACAGAGAATCAAAGCATGCGATTCTGTACACATCATTCAAAAGAATGTAGTGATGTTAGGCTCTGCATACAAAATAATATTAGTCAAAGCTCAGCATGCCTCTCTTACCTATGGTCCCCACTGTCAAAACAGGTCCACAAGAAATACATATAAATAGATAAAACAACATCGTGCACCACCGCGTAACAAGAGACCGAAAGCCAGTCTACAATATGGACAGAACGAGATAAACTTACTCTGGTCAGTCTACAGTGCAGCACGTGCGAAAAGAGATGAACTCACACAACATGCTTTCATTTTTAGTTGTGGTAACCAAAACAGAAAGGGATCACTACAGTAGAAGTTTACAGGAGTTCAAATCAATAGTGGACTTCACATCACAAGACGTATGCTACACACAAAACCAAATGAATCAAACATACACACACACACGCACGCACGCACGCACGCACACACACACACACACACACACACACACACACACACACCTGGCAAGTATACAACGTAAACCAGGCAACACGATAACAGTCCTTAGACAGATAACATCAACCCCCAGATTAAAAATAATAACGGAAACAAGACATAGTGTGAAAGAAGGAGGAAGTAGAAGCAGAGGACGGAGAGGACGAAGAGGAGGAGGAGGAGGAGAAAGAAGGAGGAACATTATGAAGAAGAAGAGGAGGAGAAGGAGAAGCAGGAGGAAGAGCAATCACTGTTTCCCATCTTCCCTGACAACCTACTGTTTTTTAACTTCGTGGGCTGTAACTCCCACACTTCAGTCGCGTGTAGTCTGTGAGCGTTTACGTGTATGGCCGTTTTTCTCCGCCGTTTAGACAGCCATGCTGCGTTTTCGGGTGTAGACAACCCACATTAGATAGTCTGCTATGCTATCTTTCCTAGCTATGACTCTCACTTCAAGGGGAATCACTGCACCGTGCCCACTGCCCATTAGCTGTTTCGGCATGATCGACATGCTGCAGAGCCTGGCCATGAGTGTCTGAAAGGCTGCCACGGTCATCATCCATTTTGCGGGGCCAAGAACCCTTTGTCTTGTCTGTTAGAGGCAGAGATTATTGTGGGGAAAGTTGCAACAATACGTCAATAAAATACTGTGAGTTCACTAAGAACGTTTTCAACTCCTATGTTGTCAGTCGTGGGCCCTACTGCATTACGGATTGTTTCAGTCTTATATGACAATGGCTACATCTTTCCATTATCAACACGATGACCCGGGTACTCAAATTCTATAAAACCAAGATGACACACGGACAGACAATTAGATGTTTGTCATGGTGCATCAAGTGGTGCAACTGTACCAATGCTACACCGCAACTTCTAATCTGAACTTTCAACTTATCTGTTTGAAAGTGTGCGTACATCAGCAGTTTTTGTTTGCCTTTGTTGTTTCGTTTAGCTATAGTGCCATTGTTCTAATGGCTTGTCCGTGTTTTGTCTATGGAAAAAAGTCAACATGGTTTTCCTGTCTTCTTCTATTATATTACTTCACTGACTTGTTTTTGAATGGGAGGACAGATCGAATTTGTTCCTGCTACAGGTTGGTAAAGGACGTCCCATCAATAAAAATCGTTAGCCCTTTTTCTGTTTACGAAACTGCCGACGTGATGATGATGCAGCGATTTTGCCTTGTGTTCATTGGAGGATGAAAGTCGACGCAGACAACGATCATCCTGCAATGCTTTGAAGGGTGGATGAAACGTTTCACTTGAATCAATGCATGCTGTTTTATTAAAGAATCAACGATAACATCAGTCGCTTGTGAAGTAGCTGAATTGTTTAATCGTTCATCCCGCCTTTTTTTCTTTCTTTTTTTTTTAAGGAGAAATCAGAGGATGCGTTCAAGTTCTGCAAATGTGCAGGGCTGTCTCTGCATCCATGGAAGATTTTCGGGGGTTTTTTTGTTTGCTTTTTTTTCTTTCTTTCTTTCTTTTTCTTTTTTTTTCGTTTTTTTCCCTTCTTTTTCTTCCGTCATCATTTTTCTCCTTTCTTTCTGTTATCTTTTTGTTTTCCTCTCTCTTCTTTATTTTCATTTCCTTTTTTTTCCATTTCCTTATAACAGATCTTCCCAACGATCATCCTGCAATGCTTTGAAGGGTGGATGAAACGTTTCACTTGAATCAATGCATGCTGTTTTATTAAAGAATCAACGATAACATCAGTCGCTTGTGAAGTGAAAACCCCTATGCCTCCTAGCTAAATTATTTAAGCGTTCATCCCGTCTTATTCAGATGTCACACACTTCTGTGCTGTGCCGAAAATTTTGGGTTGGATGTTAAGGCAATCGTCCTCCAATGTTTTTTTGCACGTTGATTTATACCATGCAACATGGCACAAAATGGTATTGAGCATCAAAATTGTTAAGAGTGTATATGCAGAAATGGATAACTATCTCTAAAATTAATTTTAACATTTTTGTGCCTCTGCTAAATAATGCATTGTTCCAAAGGGAAATCAAAACGATAAAATCTATCGTCATTTCTTAAAGCAGCGTTCCGAAACTGAGTTAAAAGCTCGGCATCTCAATTAGAGAACTAAGTCTGAAGTTACAATCTTTGTTTTATTTCAACATAAACTTGGGTAGCCCGCACTGGAGTTATGCTGGACAAGTAAGCATCAAATAAAATATATTTCAGGGGAAAAACGGTTATGTGAGTTATATTCTATCTTGTGTATGTGTGCTTTACATTAATGTGCATTTGTACATAAGTCAATCATAATAACTGAACATTCACAGAGTGAGCATCTTGTGCAGACGATACCACGAAAGCTGCTGATGCAATGTCAGAAATTAGTACCTTACAATGCACACAAGCATACAGGTAACTTCCAACAGGTATATTCATGACAGACCGACACTTTAACAGCCAACAAAATAAAAACAAACATAAATATGCCACCACTGACGAAAAACAACAGACACATGAAATCGAGACTGAGAAGAAAACAGGACATGCGTTGACATAGCTGGCTCTGATCACTCAGCTTGCCTACATGCTTATTTGTTGTATTGATTGACTCATTGATCATTCCATCAGCTGACTGACTGAGTGAGTGACAGATGGGGCGACTGGCTAGCTAATCACGAGCTTGTTTGCACGCTTGTTTCTTTCTGGATGTGGGTGAGTCTTTGATCGTGATCAGCTGAAAGAACGCTTGCCAAAGAATGTTCACGAATCAAAAATAAACGACCTCCGAGGAAATCGCACAGACGAAAGACAGGATTGTAGACTATATTTAGCGAATATAGTTCAGAGTTTATTTACTAACTATTGTTAAAACCTACCAATATGTATATATAAACAAAACAATAATCAAATGCGTAGAAGAACGTAACTCCCATAAAATATTGTTTTCTTCGTCAGAAACAAGCTCGTATCTACAACGCAATATTTTCTTTTTTATGCATGAAGATACAATAAACAAATATCACCTAATACACACACTAACCCACTACAAAATTAGCATTGCTGGAACTACAAAACGAACAACATATAGCTTACCAATGACAAAGAGACTTGAAAAACACAAGTTGAAAATGACAGCTTTCAGCGAGTTGCCTCTCCATTCCAACAGCCGTAAAACCTCCATCTGGGAAAACAGATAAATATGCATGATGAATACACGTACGCAAGCGCACCCACACATGCACCCATGCACGCACACGTAAGCAACCCACACACGCACGTATACACGCACGCACGCGTGCGCCGAATTCGAAATCTTGAATGCATTTTACTTGGGGTGTTGTTGTTGTTGTTGTTGTTTTTGGGGGGGGTATATCTTGTTTCGCATATTACACGTACTGAAAATATCTATTCAGTTACTGATTTTGTTCTCAGCCTGTCACACCATAGCAAAAGAATATTTCTCGTTTGCAGTTATCGACGAATAAGTGCACACACCGTGCTAATATTTGCTCTGTGTGTGTGTGTGGGGGGGGGGGGGTGCGTTTGTGAGCGCGCGTGTATGTGTACGTGTTTGCGTTTGGCTGTGCAAAGCACGCCAGGTATTTGTTGTTGTTGTTGTTCAAAGTGTGCGGGCCTGTGAGTCATACATAATCGTTCTGCCTTATGGGTGTTTTGCCTCTTTGTTTTTACAGTGACGTATTTTATCTCCTGTGTCAGGTGACACTCTGTGTGCTGTAACACCCCCATCCATGCACACATCCCAACCCCAACCACACCCACACACACGTATGTGCGCGCGCGCGAGCACACACACACACACACACACACACACACACACACACACACACACACGCCAAGTTGTGTCGCTTAAATAGGGAGGGGTGGGGGGAGCCAAAAGAGATAACAGAACATCAAAGAATGGGAGTGGTTGAACAGTCGTGATGAATATTGAAAACTTGTGAAAAGGTTCACTCAAGTATCATAAAAGAGAATACACACTCACGCACACGCATATGCACACACGCGCGCATGCACACACACACACACACACACACACACACACACACACACACACATGCGCGCGTGCACGAACGCACGCACGCACGTCAACGTAATTAAGTGTGAAAAATGTAAATGTTTACAGCATTAATACAGAATGAGCCAGGTCAATGCAATCCAGAAGAGGGTCGTACAGAGGATTGAAAAGAATGCAGATTATGAGAAGAAATGCAAACCATCGTCATTATGAGGATGACGTGACAAAGAGAATACATTTGAATCACACACACACACACACACACACACACAGAGAGAGAGAGAGAGAGAGAGAGAGAGAGAGAGAGCAACAAAGCGACTTGTTTGTGTTTTGCACAACCATTGTAAGTCTGGTCTATGCTGTCAAAAGAGCTGCGTAGAACTTGCTCTTGCCACTGTTCTTAGCTCCTGGTACGCTTGTTCAATAACATCACCACCTCCACTGTGCTCAGTGCTCTCTTTGATCTGTGAACATTCAATGGCTCAGAAGTATCGAATCTGTGCGACAGATGCTTTCGGCCGCAAAAGAAATGATCTGATATAATTCAGGCCCTGCGAACTTAAAGCATCAGTCTCCAGGCACTGGTTGTGTGAGCCTACCCTCCACGCCCCTCCCCTCTGAAAGGTCAGGTCTGGATCTTTACAAACAGAAGCTACTCTTCATTATTAAGCCGACAACGATCATGCAATGTGCAGGTTGATGTCTGCCAGTCCTGCGTAATAATACGCTGACCATTTTGTTTTGTTTTGGTTTGGGGTTTTTTTAGGTCCTTTTAATCTTTGTAGGTCACAGCTGTTGAATATGAAAATGTATGCTGGTGGCAGCTGTACCATTGACGCGCAGAGGTTATGTGTGTGTTTGTGTGCACGCGCGCGTGCGTGAGTGCGTGTGCGTGCGTGCATGCGTGTGTATGTGTGTAGGGAGTCTGGAGGTGGGTGGGTGTTTGTGGATGGATAATGTGTGTAGGTGGATGTGAGTGTGTGGGTGTCTGTGTGAAGTGGGGAAGGAGGAATGTGTGTATGTGTGTGGGTGGGGGGCCTCTGTGTGTGTGTCTGTGTGTGTGTTTATGTGCGTGTGCTTATGTATATGCGGTTGGGGATGTTTGTGAATGTGTAATGTGTGTGTATGTGCATGTGTGTCATTCGTTGTGTCTGTGTCAGTGCCTTTGTGTTGAGCGCAAGTGATCCGACGTGCGTGCCTGCATGCCTGTGGACGAGTGCCTGCTGTTGTTGACACTATCAGTTTGATCCGCTCTGTCGGTGTTCACGCGTTATAAATAAAACCCATAAAGCGAAGCGGAGTTTGCGCTGGCCATGGACTAGTCGAAGGGGTAATTAATTACACCGGCGTAACACATACCAGTACCAGATGGGCAAGGGAGACAGATTATGACCACCCCAGTCCTATCAGCCGCCTATCTGCTTAATAAGCTTAATTAAACAGCCGTTGCCTGTCGCACTTGTTTGCTGGCACAGGTCCAGACTTACATTGTGCATAACTAATTTAGGTGGTGGTACTCACACTCTGTGAAGAAGCGTGCAATGGCAGCAAAGTATAGAGGACTTAAAACCGCTGATATCGGAGGCAAGTTTGTGTAAGACACACGCTAGAGATGTACACTTTCAAAACGATTCCAACGTCATAATCCCTCTTACCAAAAGAGTGGAGATGTTTGGGCAAAACGCTCTCTACCGTGATCAAATTCTAGCCCATTAATAGTCGGGTAGCAGTTGCGTTCAAGTCGGACACGACTATCATACAATACTTTCACGCTGCTCAGAAGTTCGGAGTACATGTTAACTTTGTAAACTCTTTTGGTCAGATAAATTTCATATTATTGTGGTTCGTTCGGAAAATGTGATCAACACTGTCATAACAAAATCCGTGAAGCAGACCTTCCTCCACTTGGCGAACATGCCGCTAATCTTCCCATCTGAACAATGAGCTTGTTCAACTCTCGCATGTACAGGAGGCTATGATATATGGAGAGAAAAAAATCTGCAATAAAGTTATCAAACTTCTACTGGGCTTTAAAATCACATCGTCCTGATCATACGATTTTGACGCTGGCGGCGGCTAGAGCAGAAATGAAAACAAAAACATTTTTCTGGAAAAAAACAAAACAACAAAAACAGCGTAGAACCAGACAGTCATGAAAGTTAAACGTAGATGTCGTATAGAAACAAAAACAACAGAATAATGGACAAAACACAGCAATTCTTTCATGGACACAAAAAAATGAAACTGTATTCCGGGACGTAACAAGATGAACTGTATTCTAGGGCAAAATAATGTGAAATGATAAAAGAATAAAACTGATCCTAAACTAGAATTTGAGACATTCATTTTAAAACAAAAAATAGAAACTACACTGACAAACAGAAACATCGAAAGTGTACTTGTATGATAAACTCAAGCGAATCATTTCTATCAGTGGACACTTCAGAGAAGATGCTTCAGATGTGACTGCTGTAATTTACTGATTGGCTCCGTCTTCCTCATTCGCTGCAGTTCGTATTCTCAAAGCCTTCCGCACTGAAACAGTTTCTCTGGCGTTCAGTATCACTGAGACTTAAGCATAAAACAGCTGGCCTTTCATTTTGTATGAGTTGTTGCTCCTCTGCATCGATCTGGACTTGCACAGATATAGGACTGCACCAGTTCACGCGCACTAAGCTAAGCTCATGTCTCACGCATCATGAAACAGAACTCTGCAATTCGAGCGCAAATCACGCGGTTGTTATTCCTTTTCCTGTTACGTCCCTGCTCTACATGATACTTTTTCCCGCAAAATTAACAAACAATGGGGCCAGAAGATGAAATGATTAACAAATAGTAAAGAGTGGCAACTCTCTCCATTCACAAGGTACACAACTTCAAATCATTTCTGCTTACGCTGCCGATTTCCCGCAATGCTAGACACGTGGAAAGAACTTTTTCAAACAATTTTATCCTAACAGTAGCCTGTGTGACTGTTTTATTTCTCTCCTACTGCTGCATCCTTTTCATTATTCATCATCACCTGTGGATCCGTTTGTGGATGTACTGTGCCTAAAGATAAATTATTTAAAAGATGTGTGTGTGTGTGTGTGTGTGTGTTTGCGAGCGCGCGCGCGCGCATGGGCATGCGCACGATTGTAGTAACCTGCGGGCCTTTCCCCACAAGTTCCCCTTCAGTTGTTATAGCCGTCGTCATCACGACTGTTGAAATTCACCATATAATCTGGTGTTGAAACATAACTGTGAAGCGCTCAATCGCGTCGGTTAGCGTTATATGAATTATCATTATTGTCATTATAGTTATTATTGTTACTGTTATTGTTACTCTGAGAACTCGGTTATGGCACACACAAGATGACAGACAACGAAAAATCATGATTGTGAAACAGAAAATTGTGTGTTCATATGTGTGTGAAAGAAATGGCTTATATCGATGAAGAAAATACGTACTTGATTCAGGAACGCACCGCACTCACACACACACACACACAGAGAAAAACAAATATGTTTACATGCACGCGCACATGTATGCACGAATACACTCGCACACGGGCGCAACAGCCGAATGGTTAAAGCGTTGGACTTACAATCTGAGGATCCCGGGTTCGAATCTCGGTAACGGCGCCTGGTGGGTAAAGGGTGGAGATTTTTCCGATCTACCAGGTCAATATATGTGCAGACCTGAACCCCTTCACGCAGATCAAATACGCATGTTAAAGATCCTACAATCCATGTCAGCGTTCGGTGGGTTATGGAAACAAGAAAATACCCAGCATACACACCCCAAAAACGGAGTATGATTGCCTACATGGCGGGATAAATACACAAAAAGTCATACACGTAAAATGTTACATGTCTGTCTGAGCGTGTATGTGTGCGTGCCTGAAATCTGATTGAATGACACAGGAAACGAATGATGAGCGCCCAGTGGCAGCCGTCAGTAGGCTCTACCCAGGTAGGCAGCCTGATTTGCAAATGACCCCGTGTTTGCAAAGCACTTAGAGCTTGGTCTCCGACCGAAGATAGGCACCATATCAATCAATCAATACACAAACACACGCATAACTACATATGCACATGCTCTCTCTCTTTCTCTCTCTCTCTCTCACACACACACTCACACACACACACACACACTCACACATGTACATATACACAAAAGCACATACACACACATATACACACTTACACAGTTGTACGCACACACGTATGCACATGCATATAAAAAAGCTCATGCACAATCACGCATAGACACACACTGACGTACATGCATAAACGTACACACACACACACACACACACACACACACACACACACACAC
>JAAQRG010316677.1:0-16845 GCA_011634625.1 Babylonia areolata | reverse complement strand
CAAAACGCCCCGTACCCTGCGGCCCTCAGCCAGGTTGCATATTTTCATTTTCTAAAACAGATTATCAGATTATCAGCTAGGCGACACTTAGTGTGGTCGAGCTCTGTCGTGGAAGTGGATTCAGAGAAGGCAGGTTTCAATATCTCCACCCTGTTACATCGTGTGAACTGTATGTACCACATGAAATGTATGTAGGATATGAACTGGATGCACGTGCGTGTAGGACACCTACCTGCAGTCAGCCTTGTCACACAGGCCAGCGGCAGCAGCAGGAGCAGGAGTCGCGACATCTTCCGTCTGCCGGCGATTGCTGCAGATGCTGTTGTCCAAGTCAGTTTCAGATTCAGTTCCTCACGGAAGCTTCGCTGCGTTCGGACAAATCCATATGTGTTACACCACATCTGCTAGGCGGATGCCTGACCAGCAGCATAACCCAACGCTTAGTCAGGCCTTGTATGCATGCACATATATTTGTGTGCCTGTCAGAGTGGATTTCGTCTATAAAGTTTTGCCAGAGAACAGTGTCGAATGAATGTGTTCTCTGGCAAAAGTCTGTTGTTGTTTTTCAGTGCGCCAAGAGTGTGCTGCACACGGGACCTCGGTTTATCGTCTCATCCAAACGACTGGACGCTCAGTTTGATTTTCCAGGGAAACGTTGGAGAAAAGTCGAGAGCGGGATTCGACCCAAACCCTCTCGGACTCTGTATTGGCAGGTGAGCGTCTTAACCATTCTGCTACCGCCCACTTCTGCTACAACTACTATAATGATGGTGATAACAACAATAACAGGAATGATATTAATGACATTACCAGCCGCCGTGGCGAAGTGGTCAGCGTTGCGGACTGATGTTTAGGAAGGCGCGGGTTCGGGTCCTTTCAGAGGTGGACATTTCGGCCCGTGGCTGGTTCCCGTCCAGAACTGAGTGGGTGTCGTCCCAAATCGCCTATTCCCGAAAAGCGTATCACTAAATTTGTGATCGTGATTGGCCTATTCCCAGTTCGCCTAAGGACTTAGTTGCTCTGTGTGTGAGTGCGCGCGGATTTGTTTGAGTGTTAAAAAGAGCGTCAAAATGTTGATCTTTCTTCACTGCTGGCCCAGAGCGGGTTGCATGACCAAACCTAGCAGCGGTAAGTTTGCACAGCAATAAGAACGTGCTTAGCTCTGCAGTAATTCATATGCTTGGGAAAGCTTCAAACTTACTGCCAGGAGGTGTATTCAGAATAACCCCACGCCCATAAGAGATGTGCCCCATCATCTTTTTAAAATTGTTTTTATTTTTTGAAGAAATACTCAAAATTGGCTTTGAATTACCCCCGAGGATATTTCTAGGATATTCAAGAATCGCAGCGGTGGTGGTAAGTTTGTGAATCCAGAAATACCCCCTGGGTTCAAGTAAAAGCAGTTCAGAGGGTGGTGGTGGTTGTGTGTAATTTCAGTATATCCCAGAACTGAGCCCCCCACCCCACCCCCCGCACCCCACCCCCTCCCTGCACCCCCCCTTAGGCATTTAAAAAATTCTTTCAAGGAGACGTTCCCATCGCCTGAAAAACACTGCAATATATGTCTGTTTTTATAGATCTGCAAAGATCCGTGTTCGACAAAATCTAATTCATCTTTCCACTCACTGAGAAACTACGACACCGTCCATACAATTTCTTATTTCTGTTCATTCTAGTTAATTCAGTATCCACTTTAAAACATTCCTATGCAGTCAACACGTCGATAATTATCCAAGAAATTCTTTTAATTCTGCGGTAAAGGAGACGTTGCCATCTCGTCATGCTTTGCAACATGTTTTGTCAAGATCCGCACTAACCAGTGCCGTGTAGACGAGGCAGTGAAACGGTCGATTAAAATTTTCTTTTCTGTTCATCCTACTTAATTCAGTGTCCACTTAGAATATTCATAGGCAGTAAACACGTCAATAATGTAGCTGGTGTCACTGAATGTGTTCTATCCAGAATAGTATTTCTTTGCTTTTAATTGCGAACAAGAAAAACGAGGTCACGGCGTCTTCTCACCAGACAATGGGGCAGCTGCAAAGGGGCAACAGCGGTTTCGGAATCCGGAACGAACATCAACGAAATAAACCGTTCATGATTCGGAAATACAGCTAAATTCGGGACACGTACAACCTGTTATTGGTATGACTGTGAATATATATATATATATATATATATATATATATATATATATATATATAATTTTTTTTATATTTTTTTTTTAACCTACTATGTTTAAGCCAAATTTGGTATTGGCAGACAAAGTATTTCCAGAGAAAATGTTATAAGCTTACCACGGACACACATACACACATATACTCACACACACATGCACACACACATACACGTACACACATATACACTCTGTTCACAATAGTACGTCAAAAAATCAACAAACGACAAAAACTGCAATACCTACCGTCTTTTCACCGCAAACGCCTGGACCAAAACACAATCGAACTCTTTCTCCGAACGGACACGACCAGTGCAAAACGGCTCCATTTTATACACAAGTACCAATTTATTGATAATGATCTACTGCAGGAGTATCATACCATACTCATCCACCTGTGACCATCAGAATGATCACTATGGGAAAGGCCCAGTCCACACAACCTCAAACTGATGAGACGGGACCTCAGCGGTGAGATTGATGGGGTGAGGACGCAGTTTGAAACGACTGATCGCTTCGATTGGAAAGAGTTCGTGGGCACGTGTACCAAGTGCTGCGGGGAGTGTGTGTGTGTGTGTGTGTGTGTGTGTGTGTGTGTGTGTGTGTGTGTGTGTGTGTGTGTGTGTGTGTGTGTGTGTGTTATGGTCAGTCAGCCTTTTCAATCAATGCGTGGGCATGGCTTTTGCTGAAGCGAAGAAAAAACAACGTGGGACAAGATGTGGAGGAGATAAACGGTCAATGTTTTACACTGCATGTGCGTGTGTGTGTGCGCGCGCGCGCGTGTGTGTGTGTGTGTGTGCGAACGCGCGCGCGCGCGTGCTAGGCGTACCTGTTTATATGTGTGTTATGCGTGTGTGCAAATTGTGTGTGTGTGTGTGTGTGTGTGTGTGTGTGTGTGTGTGTGTGCGCGCGCGCGTGCGCGCGTCGGGATTTGTTGTCAGTCATGGTATTCATCGGTGTGTAGGCGCTGCTGTTGTTTTTGCACAGGAACGAATCGATGAATAGGAGGAGGGGGTAAAGGAAAGAAAACGGGAACATCCTTTATTGTGTGTGTGTGTGTGTGTGTGTGTGTATGTGTGTGTGTGTGTGTGTGTGTGTGTGTGTGTGTGTGTGCACGCTTGGGTCGGTGTGTGTGCGCGTGGCCTGTTTCCATTTTAATCTTTTGCCTTTCTTATCTTTTCCTGCACAATATTTTAATGTATTTACCCTTTATTATTATTATTATTATCTTAAAAAAGAAGAAGATTTATTCTTTTATTTCTTCATCTATTTGTTTATTCATCTACTTATTTACTTATTTTCTAATTTATTTATTCATCCCGTCAATATCTAACCAGCTCGTTGGGTTGTGCGCTGGTCACGCATGGGCACCTTTTTTCCCCCCAGCAGATTCGGTGCAGCGTATATGGATCTGTCCGCACGCTCCGACGCCTTCAAAGTGAAACAGAAGCTGAACCTGAAACCGTGTGGGGGAAGCTGCTGTTGCCGGCAGGGAAAACAAAAGAGGTGTAGGAGGAGACAATGGAAAGGAGGATTGACAGCACGTGTGAGAGAGGGTGGGCGTAGGGTGGCTTTAACCCTATCCTTAAACAAACAAACAAAAATCCCAGACATTTTTTTTTTATATACTTTTCAATTTACACAACAGAACATAATACATTTGTTAATTAATTTAGACATCTATACATACGTCTGTTCGTACATCTATCCATTGATTAATACATGTGTCAGTTGTTGGTTTTTTCCTTGGCGTGTGCCGTGTGTAACGTTTGTGCTGGTTTTTTTTTTTTTTTTTTTTTTTTTTTTGGTGGTGTGCTGTGCTAGTGTTGTGCTTGTGCTTGTGTTGTGTTTGTATTCACCTGAATTGAGTTTGTGCCGGGTTGTGTTTGTGTTGTGTTTTTGACGGATTATGTTGTGATTGTGTTGTGTTTTGTTGGCTTGAGGTGGAAGAGTAGGCGTGGGAGGGGTTGGGGGGACGTCACCTCCAATCCAGGAAAACACACAAACGCAATAAAAGGGGAAACCAAAAACCACTGTCGGTGAGACCGGAATCTGTGCCACAATCCACTATTACTGCAGCCTCCGAACAGATAGAACCCACAACAGCGGAACGCCCATTCTGTGGTAACGGTCAGTTTGCGCTGTCCATACTCTTCCTCGGTCTAAAAGGGCAGCCGGTTACGTTGGCCATTCTGCCAACAACAACAACAACAAAAAGAAAACCCGAAATATTTCGCCAACAGTATCGTTGGATGTCCCGCAGAGTCCTTAACAAGAAGGGTTTGGATAAGGTTTTGTTGGTCTATCCACTAATTATTGGAAGATTGCAGATGGCCTTGCTGGACAAAGCCCCAAAACAAGCTGGCAACAGGTGGTTCGTGAATGCTGGGTGACGTCAATCTGAACCTCAGGTGAGAGCCCTATGGTTCAACATCCTCACCTGACTTACGGTCAAGATTTACGTATGTCATTTTGTCTGTTTTTGATTCAGGGGTTGTAGTTGTTGTTGTGTGAGTGAATGTCTCTGCGTTCGAATGTCACTGTACAGCATTTGGGTGGTATTTGTGCGTGCGCGCAAGCGTGTGTGTGTGTGTGTGTATGTGCATGCGTGTTTGTGTGTATGTGTGTGTGTGTGTGTGTGTGTGTGTGTGTGTGTGTGTGTGTGTGTGCACGCGCGTGCGTGCGTGTGTATGCGTGTTTGAATGTGTGCGCGTACACGCGTAGAGTGGGTCTTGAAACTTCCACAGTATGTGTCAATTCTCGTCATGTATGCTTTTCAGTCTGGGATTGTTAACCACGTCTTTATTATGTGTGCTAAATCCTATAGATACATACAAGCAACTGGGCTTAGAGGTTTTGACTTAGGTGTTTGCAGATGGCTCAATGCTTGAAAACAAAAATGCGGGTGCACAGATGGCCCAATGCTTGAAAACAAAAACACGGGTGCACAGATGGCCCAATGCTTGAAAACAAAAATGCGGGTGCACAGATGGCCCAATGCTTGAAAACAAAAACACGGGTGCACAGATGGCCCAATGCTTGAAAACAAAAACACGGGCGCAGCTTTTGTAATTCCTACACTTAAAATTGAAAGATCATTTTATCTTGGAAGAATGCTATCTATACTTACAGCAGAACTAGTTGCTTTAATGCTTGCGTTGGAATATCTGATAAATCTCCCAGCAACTAAATTCAAAGTAGTTTTATTGGTTGACTAAAAAATCAGTGTTATATGCATTAAAATTATGAACACAAAACTGGACCAGATATCTTTTTTGAAATAAATTATTTATTACAAATTCTATCAGCCAAAGGCATAATCACAGAATTTTGCTGGGTACTCTCTCGTATTGGTATCAAAGGACCCCCGAAAACGGAGTATGACTGCCGACATGGCGGGGTAAAAACGGTCATACACGTAAAAGCCCACTCTTGTAGTACGCGTGAACGTGGGAGTTGCCGCCCACGAACGAAGAAGAAGGAGAAGAAGAAAAAGAAGAAAAAGGTACAAAAAGAAATGAAGTGGAGCAAAGCAGCAAAAAGGGATGCTCAAAGAATGGAGAATACTTTTGCAATACTTATCAACAGTCAGTCACGGAATGATGTATACTGCTCAAGTCTTCAATATGGAACAGATATCAAGCTAGTGCTGTTGACAGGATTTCATATCGAATGTTAAAGGGCTTTACAGCAAAAATGATGGATTTCCCATCGTACTATTATAAGACTGGTAACCCCTCTCTCTCTCTTATATATATATATATATATATGTGTGTGTGTGTGTGTGTGTGTGTGTGTGTGTGTGTGTGTGTGTGTCTGTGTCTGTGTCTGTGTATAATATATATATATATATATATAATATATGTATGTGTGTGTGTGTGTATTCTTGATAGTAAAGCTGTTTGCGTTCAAGATAATATCCGTCTCCGTGGCGAAGTGGTTAGAGTCGCGGACTGACGGCCTGGAGGACGCCAGTTCGAATCCCATCGGAGATGGGGTTTTCAGCCCGCGGCCGGCTCCTACCCAGAGTTGAGAGTGTTATGGGCTTAAAAGGGAAGACTGGGACCACACAGTCGAGTTTCGTCCACTTAAAGGATGTGTCTTCTAATTTCCTGACTAACACTTCAAGTGTCTGTATCTCTCGTGCCTGGTTGACGCCGGGTTATCATTAATTTTTAATTAAAAAAAAAAAGCGCCCCATATTATGCGGCCTTTCATGCCCTGCTCTTATGGTGACCTCAGTTTCGATACCCCTGCACTTCCGCGCTTGGGTTGAATCTTGTCAAGGTCTTCAGTGTCGGCGGATTTATGGGGGAGTGCCGTTGGAGGGACGTGGTGGCGGTCTCCATTCTGGAGGAGACGCTCACTCAGTCTGGCCCCGCGACCAAACCATTATCGTCGTCAGTAGGGGGCTTAGTAGGTGGTACATGGTGTCCAAAGTATGTTTTGTCAGAACAGGCACTACCGAACACCACCGAAGTGACTCAGCAGCAGTGCAGGGTCTCTTTCCCAAAGAAGAATGTGGCAGAATGGTTAAGACGCTCAGCTGCCTATACAGAGTCTCTGTGAGGGTGTGGGTTCGATTCCCTCTCTTGCCCTTTCTCCCAGGTTTGACTGGAAACTCAAACTGAACGTCTAGTCTTTCGGATGAGACGATAAACCGAGGTCCCGTGTGCAGCACGCACTTAGCGCACTGAAAAAGAACCCATGGCAACGAGAATGTTGTTCTCTGGCCAAATTATGTAAAATGAAATCCACTGACAAAATTCTCGATGCCATGGGTTCTTTTTAAGAAACACCCAGCAGATTTCTTTATTGTTTTTTATTTTTTATTTTTTCTTAAATAAGTCCCCCATCCTCCTCTTTTTCGTTGTTTTCGTTTTTCCTTCTTTTTTGTTTTCTTTTTCTGTTTTCTGTTGTTTTCTCACCATTCCTCAATTGAAAGCAATATACAACACAAAACATGACTGTAATCAAACATATAAAAATCAGCAGAAAAAAGTGGTGTATAACAAGGTGTTTATTTACTAATGGACATTTTTATCATTCATTTTTTAGGTTCTTTAACTTCTGATGCGCGCTTACACAATGGTATTATTACCGATAATCCTTGAAGGATCTAACTCTCGCAGACATTGTCAGCGGAACTGGGTAGAAGGGACCACACAGCTAATATGTGGGATTACCAACGGCTGCGGAATTAGTATGCAGTCACCTGAAGGAACTGAATGTACATAACATCCTGGTGTGTACGCGCTCGTGTGCACGTGTGTGTGTGTGTGTGTGTGTGTGTGTGTGTGTGTGTGTGTGTGTGTGTTTGTGTGTGTGTGTGTGTGTGATGAACGCTACCACTGTAGATGACAGAGGCGAGCTAAAAAGACGAGATAAGCGAAGACTCTTGCCACTGATCCCTCCGTCCTTCACGGAAGCACAGCCGGCACACCTGTAAAACACGATACAACGATCAGAATGCTTGGTGAACAATGTCTGGCGTGATAATGAAACATGTTGTACAAACATTTCCTGAGCGAGTAAATTTAACTAGTCATTATACAAAGCCCATCTGTTCTGTTTCCCTCAAACTCACCACACACCCTCCCCACCTCCTGTCCTACCTTTATAATTGTTGATTTTTTTATGATGAAAATTAATACTTTAAGAAAATGTCTACAATCACAAGTATGTGTGACAGGACATTTAAAAATTCCTTCTTAACCAAGATCAGTGCTCGTTCATCGAAACCGACATGAAACACTTATGATTATTCTCCATTCTCAACAACATCACCTTTTTTTCTTTTCTTCTTGAAGGATCGTAGTTTCAGAAGAGACTTAAGTTCATGGCTTTCTCCAGTATTTGTGAACATGGTTTTTCCTTGTTGCTGTTTAAAAAAAACAAAACAGAGAGAGAGAGAGAGAGAGAGAGAGAGAGAGAGAGAGACAGAGACAGAGACAGAGACAGAGACAGAGAGAGAGAACAATTACAGTATACACAGAACATTATCATATTGTGCTTATGTGGGCTCAAAGAAAAACAAGAGAGGCAAGGCCTTCAAGACTCACTTTAAAAAAAAAATCTAATTGTTAAAATGCGTTCTGTATTTGTTATTATAAAGCTTCGGGTTAAAAAAAAAAGAAAAAAAAAGAAAAAAGAAAAAGAAAAGAAAAGAAGAGTCCTAACCAGATTCGAACACCGCGTGTTCGAGTGAGAAGAAACTGTCTTTCTCATTACACTATCGTGACTCCTTAACTGACGTTATAAAATTTAATATTTGAACATACAAGTCCGCTGCAAAGGAGACGTGGCTATCCCTGCAGTCACACTGCAACACTTAGGCGTTTTCTCTAGATCTAGATAGATGTACAAGTTTAGTTACACCCGCCGGGAATGTAGTACGACACGGTCGATTCAATTTCTCTTTTATGTTCATTCTAGTTTTATAGTTTTAAAGTTGATATGAACATTCAGTATTTTGTTAAACTAATAACATGTACAGCCAAGTACAAGTACTTCTAAACGTCGTATGAAGTGAAAAGGACTTCATTTTGAGAAAGGTCAAGACTGGAAATTTTTCGTTTCATTAATTCAAGGGTATTAACTCGCATGGTTTACAATTTTTAATTGTGAATTCCGACTGATTCTGTGGAGATTTTTATGGCAGTTTGGGGCATAATCCTTTAAGTGATGAAGCGTTCACAAATCTTTCTCTGAATAAATATTTAACGGTCTCCTTCTCCAACTTTCCATCACATGTTATCGTGTATTGTTGATTGAATATAGGATTGAACGGGCAGGTCAACAACTTGAAACAAAATGGCGTCGTTCGCGTTCGCGAAGAATATGAGCACGCGCTTTGAATGTGTATAAATATGTGTACGCAATTGATTTTTGCCTATGACCTTCAGGGCTCAGCCAATAGATCTATAAAGTCCACTCGTCGTATTGATTTTAGTATTTTCCGAAAAAAGACCACTTGGGCGAATGAACATAGTGAAAGCCCTGTACACTGACAGTAAAACACACAAGCTTATTATGTATTGAGTATAATTTCAAAATGTAATGTTTAAGATGAGAAAGATCAGTTTAAAGCAAATTAAGTCCCCTAGCATTAATCACAGATTAATTTCCCTTTTTTACTATCTGCACCAAAACGTTTGCAAAATAAATAAAACTTCCATGCTTAGCAAAAGAAGTTCCTGTTTGAACAAAAAATGATAATAATGACTGCTCTTGTTGTTGGGTCAGAATATCAGATCAAAGTGCTAAGTTTAGAGAATACAGAAAATATAAATATAACAGTAAATGCAGTTTGCATATAATTAGGCTTCATTTTTTATTTTTTTGTGCCCATCCCAGAGGTGCAATATTGTTCTAAACAAGATGACTGGAAAGAACTGAATTTTTCCTATTTTTATGCCTAATTTGGTGTCAACTGACAAAGTATTTGCAGAGAAAATGTCAATGTTAAAGTTTACCACGGACACACACACACACACACACACACACACACACACACAGACAACCGAACACCGGGTTAAAACATAGACTCACTTTGTTTACACAAGTGAGTCAAAAAAGCGGACAACCTGGCGGAAGGACAGCGTAAGATGAAAGGACAGAGCTATGTTGAGGCAGATGACAAAATATCAAAAGAAAACCAGATTTCAAGATGTTATGATTCTTTTTTTTAATCAATCAATTCGAAACCTGCTGTGATATGTTTTAGTGTTTAGTGATTTACTAAGTCTTAACAGAACCCGTTTGCCATCAGAAAATGAGGTTATAAAAATTTCGTCTTTGTTCCCCCCAGAAAATGTACAATTTTCAAGCTATCTTTATAACGCTGATTAAATTCGTTTACTCCAAATCTGAACCCCGAACTCAGCATTGGTAAGATCAGATAAATATCTTTCTGGTAGCAGCAAAGTTTTAAAGGAACGGTATATTTCATAACGACTAAAACAATGTAAGTTGCTTGACCAGTCTTGTCTACAACAGTCTACCATACGTTGTTTGAACGTGTGTGTGTGTGTGTGTGTGTGTGTGTGTGTGTGTGTGTGTGTGTGTGTGTGTGTGTGCGTGTGTGCTGTATTTGCTTATCTGCGTCTACAAGTTTAATGAACTCTTTTAATACAGTATGATTTGTTATGCACGTTCGTTCGTGTAGGTCATCCGCTGATTCCAGTACAAATTGCTATAATCTCTTCTTTGTTCCGGCTCACCTCTGCCTGTTGGGCAGTTTGAAGACGTCAGGTTGGATGTCATAAACCTGCGTAGTGCGACATATGACGTGCGACAGCTTCGTTTTGTCTATCTCCTCCCGTAGTTTGTCTGTGGAAACGGAGAAAAATAATGACTTCCTTCCCCCGCCTCCTTCTTCTCCTCCTCCTCCTCCTTCTCCTCCCCCTCCTCTTCTTCCTTCTCCTTCCTCCTCCTCATCAACATCAACGGCATCACATCGTCATCGTGATCAGAGATGTAAACATTTCACAAACCTGCAATGACTGAAAACTGATCATAGATCGATCAGATTCTTGCCTATCTTTCAGACAGATGCACTCCGCTTGAAATATGATGAGTTTAACTCCTTATATTGAAATTGGAATGGATAATGCTTCATGCAAAAACACGTGCTCACACGCGCAGACCCCCTCTGCTTCCTTCCACACACACACACACACACATACAGCCTCGAGCTCCATCTACACACATGCATGTATTCATGTCTTGTAACGGTGTATGTCACGCGTTTTCAAATTTTTTTCAAATTTAAATTTTTTTTTTTATATCGAAGACGAATACAGAAAGCGAAATCAATCAAACTATCAAGACGTAAAATACATACAGATATGGTGTTTGGATATGGCGTTGAAATCTCTTTGCAACTGTCCAAATTCCGCTCTTCAGAAGTGGTAAGGTCTTGTCGAGTGGCCACGAACATACGGTCCGTTAATTTTTAGTGGCTCTTTTGTTCTTATCGTCGTCGTCGTCGTGGTTGTTGCTGTTCGTTCTGCTGCCCTTGTTTTGCAGTAAGTTCCATGCTCTGTTTTTTCCCCGTTTTTATGGAAGGAAGAGTTTGGGCAGTAAGTTTATAAAAAGAGGGTGGGGGTAATTGATACACCCTTTGTGCTAATGGTGGCTTAGTTCTGAAGCATCGTAGTATGTTACAGTTGTGTGTACGTGTGTGTGTGTGTGTGTGTGTGTGAGGGGAGGTGGGAGTGCGGGGGGAGGTGGGGTAGAGGATGAGGTATGTGAGTGTATGCATGCCTACACTGTGGGAGCAACAGGATATTGGAACGTGTATATATATATATATATATATATATATATATCTTTGTATGTACATGTGTGGAGTTGGGGGTGGGAGATATGGGCGTATGTGTGTGTGCTTGTACAAGTAAGTGTTCATCTCTGTGAGTGTGTGTTTGTGTGTGTGTGTGTGTGCCGTGGAAGCTGCGATACGTAGACTAGAAATGAGTGTGTGGAGGAGGGGGTAGAGGAGGTGCAAGGTAATGTGTGTGTGTGTGTGTGTGTGTGTTGGAGCTCATGTAAGTTTATATGTATTTGACTGTGCTTTCATATGTGCTTGTACAAGTAAGTGTTCATCTCTGTGAGTGTGTGTTTGTGTGTGTGTGTGTGTGTGTGTGTGTGCCGTGGAAGCTGTGATACTTAGACTAGAAATGAGTGTGTGGAGGAGGGGGGTAGAGGAGGTGCACGGTAATGCGTGTGTGTGTTGGAGCTCATGTACGTTTATATGTATTTGACTGTGCTTTCATATATGTGAAACTGCATGTCTGGTGCATTTCTGTTATGCATGTGTGGGTGTATGTGTGAATGTGTGTCTTCATATTTTTACATTTATTTGCTTATTTATCACCATTGTTGTCTTACTTATTTATTTATTTATGTTTTATTATTATCATTTTATTAGTATTACTAATATTATTACTACTACCTTTTTCTATATTATAATTATTATTTATTTATTTATTTATTTATGCAAGCTTATCTATTATTTATTCCCCCGTTTTTTTTTGTTTTTTTTTGTTTTTCTCAAGGCCTGACTAAGCGCGTTGGGTTACGCTGCTGGTCAGGCATCTGCTTGGCAGATGTGGTGTAGCGTATATGGTTTTGTCCGAACGCAGTGACGCCTCCTTGAGCTACTGAAACTGTTTTGGCACCCCTAATGTACCTGCCAAAGTAACTCCTACCGGATTTGCATTGTATTGTATTATACCTTATCACAACAGATTTCTCTGTGCGAATTTCCGGCCGATCTCCCCGGGAAAAGCGCGTTGCCAAACTCCAGTGCCACCATTATATAAATGTTTTCAGTATTAATATTCTTTTTTTTTCACTTTCAGAATGTGTTTTGCGACCGAATTTTGCCAGGGACAACCCCTTTGGTGCCGAGGGTTCTTCTTACATGTATCATGTGTATGCTGGAGACACCAAGACCACCACTCAAGGTCTAGAGGCGGGGAGTGTGTAAAAATCCAGGTTCGTTTATTGGACTTGAACCCATGTACACTCGCTTTTTAGACAGGCATATTACCACAAAGTCACCACTCCACTGGAGTCCACGACAGAGTTACACATTGTTCCCCCACATGGTCATTCTGGTTCACATATTTCTCCCCTTAAAGCAACCCCCAAGTATTTCTATTTGTCTGTTGATTTTTTTTACAAGTTAAAACGTATTTGGAAGAAATACATGATGAAACTGGGAACTGGCGCCATCTGCAATATCCACAAGAAGCACAATCTGAGCTAGGATTGCTCCTTGTGTGCGTGGACTCAGAACTCCCGATGTGTGTGTGTGTGTGTGTGTGTGTGTGTGTGTGTGTGTGTGTGTGTGTGTGTGTGTGTGCGCGCGCGTTTGGAGAGGAGACTCAAGCCATCGTGTGTTTGTATGGGAGGCCCGTTGCATAGCACCCCCCCCCCCTCCGGCCTCAAGCATCTCAAACACCTGAAATAAATGAATAAACAAATAAATAGATAAACGAATAAATAATAAAAAAACACACCAAAACTAAACAAACAAATAAATAGACAAACAAACAGATAAATAAATGAATGAATAAATAAAAAAACAAACAAACAAACACCCCCCTGTCCTAATCTCACAGTCCATCCCATCCCCCCCACACTACACCTCCCACTCCCACACGGGGCAGGCTGCACGTACAGAACACACACACACACACACACACACACACACACACACGCGCGCGCGCGCGCGCGCGCGCGTCACCTTAACCACCCACCCACCAGAGGCAAAGCCGATAAGAGGGTCCTTGGTCTCCCACCAGAAGCGGTCACAGAAGCGAAGGTCCTCGAACTGTCGGGACAGCAGGCAGGTCAGAGTCTCCCCTACCTCCCCCACCCGCTCCTCCGCCAGGGCGGCCGGGAACAGGTCCACGTCGTCCACGTGACTGTGACGTCACCGGTGACGACGTCGTGAGTGAAAGCCATGTGGGAGGGGAAGTGATTGACGTCATCAGTGGTGAGTTGAGTGTAAGTCATGGGAGTGAAGTGGGGTAACGTCACCAGCTCTAATGTTCGTATAAGTCATGGGAGTGAAGTGGGTGACGTCACCAACCCTGACGTTTTAGTTAGTCATGGGAGTGAAGTGGTGACGTTACCAAGCCCTGACGTTCGTGTTTGTCATAGGAGTGAAGTGGTGACGTCACCAGTCTTGACGTTCGTGTAAGTCATGGGAGTGAAGTGGTGACGTCACCAGCGGTGAGGTGAGTGTAAGTCATGGGAGTGAAGTGGTGACGTCAATGGTGATGACATTGCAAGCCAGAGAAGGAAAGGGTGGGAGGTCGGTCACCCATCAGTTGGTTTAAACAGAGGGTTTTTTTTTGTTTAAATTTTTTTTTAATTCTCTTTGGAACAGTTCAGGAATCCACCTTAGTTATATACAGATAAACCAGTAAAGTCTCATACAAAGTCCTGTCTTGATGTGTATGCATACACGCACGCACGCGCGCGCGCGCACACACACACACACACACACACACACACACCCCGATTCACCACACTCACCTGTACACTGCCTGGAACTTCTCCCCGAGGTTCTGGAAGTGGGAGAAGTCAGGGAGAAGAGGAAGCTTGCAGAACTCCCTCCAGTGGTTGTAGGACCTCAGGCCATGTTCCCTCCCTCTCTGGATGTTGACCGACACCACGTCCCTGCCCCGCCGTCCCTCCCCCTCCCCCTCCTCCAGCAGATGGTTCATCATACCTGACAGGTGTGTAAGTGGGCAGGTGGTTAGGTAATTTGTGGATTTTAGTATCATTATTTTTTTCACGTTTCATTTCAAATGTTTACTTACCTTATTTTATTTTATATAAATTTATTTCTTCCTTCTTTTTTTGGGGGGGGTATCAACGTATTTGTTATTGATGTATTTTCTTCATTTATTAAACTTTATCTATTCATCTATTTTCTCATTTCACGTTTGTTTATCTCTTTTCAACATTTCTATTCTTACTTCATTTATTCATTGATTGAATTATTCCATTCATTTGTTTAGATAATTTGGGGTTAATTGATTCATAAATGGATTGATTCCATTCTAATCAAATAATCAACCAGTCAAAAATCAACCATAATTATCAATTTTATGATAGATCAAATGATTCATTCATTAATTGCATTTAACTACATTTCTTTCTTCTTTCTTTCTTTCTTTATTTTATTTTATTTTTTTGGTACTGTTCATTGTTCTTAAGTACATTTAAAGTGTTCTGAAATATGTCAATGTAATTTTATGTGATCTCTTTAAATGCTTAATTAAACATATACATGTACGTGTATTTTGATAAGTGTATGTTTTCTGTTTTGTGTCGTGAGTAATACGATCAAATGATAATTTCTCCTGAGAGATGTAGAGTTGACTTGATGTGACTTGTAACTATCGGTATTCAGTGTTACCTTTACACCGCTTCGTGCTCAATTGTCTCATGAACTTTACGATCATTTAGATCAAAGTGCTCGAAAAACTCTTCACACAGTTATAAAAAAAAGGGGCATTCTATTCTGCTATAGATTCGTCTTAATGCATTATTTGTCTGTTCACCTTAGAAAGGCAATTTTACCGAAACATTGTGCCCGTTTCTGTTTGGTTCATCAAAATTAGCGCTCTGAACGACTATTTGTTGTTTGGACTCTCTGTTAAAGATGTAGAACTTAACGAATAGTCCACACCAACCTTGAGGTAAAAACTAGTTTTGTGCGATGTTCAAAGTGGTCTTGGGGTCGTTTTTCCCGTGACCTTATCACCTGAGATGGGTGTTGACATAAACCCCACATGCTTCTCACTGAAAGGGATGTGGGCGATGGGGGAAAAAAAGAAAAAAAAAAGAGAAAAAGATTGAGCATGCTTTTGCCAGGTCATTGCATATTGGCTCTGCGTTTCTCAAACCTTATTCGACCGTCTTCGTGATGCCACTGGTCAGGCCGAAATCACTACAGGCTTTGAATTGTAGGTCCATCAAACACCGGAGATTTGCCTGGGAGAGAAGAGAGCGGCATTACAAGCAAATGAGAGTTCTCAGAGTCTCATCTTACTTCACCCACACCTGCTGACCCGTCTGGGGCATAGCCGCAAAAAAGATTTGCTCTCCAGCCATCCAGGTTCTGTGCCAGTCGTTTCAGCTGTCCCCAGGTGCAGCTTGTCCCTTTGATGTCTGCCTCCAGGTCAGGGCGCGTTGTGCTCACTGATCTGCCTCTTTTCCTTTTTACCTGCGGGTTCTAGGTGAGAGCTTATCTTGTGGCACTAAACGCAGGTTTGCGGGACGTGTGGCTAATTCATCTTCAGTGTCTTCGGTCTTTGGGGGATCTCTTTCTGCAGGCTGATGTCGTGTTTGTTGCAACATTTTTTCATAATTCTGAGCCTACATCTCGATTTTTTTCACGTCAACGAGTCGAGTCAAAAAGCTTGCTGTCAGATTGCTCATGCACTACTCAGGCATATTAATATGTTCTATCTTGATCGTTTAGATATATGTCGAAGCATCCTGCGTCAAAAATTCACTGTTCACTGAATAATAATAAAGTTATTATAGATTGAAAATGTGGGGCGGGGAGGTTAAAGAATGGGGAAAGATACAACTTTGCTAGCATGTCATTCGATATATGGACTGCCATAACCACATTACCAATACCACCACCACATCTCTACCCCCATCCACTCAAGCATTGTGACCGGTGAAGGGACAGAATAAGAAGCCACCCACCATCAGAGATCCACTGGTCCACAAGCATGGCTCGTTCAGTGGCGCTGTTCTTGACCACACTGTCCAGACTGGACAACGTGTAGTGAGGTCTGAGGAACAGGTCCTTCAGCCCCACCTGTACACAGTCAGTCATGTGGTTTGGTGTTGTGCTGTGCCGTGTAGTATTTGCGTTGTGTTTGCGTAGTGTAGCGTAGTGCTGTGCTGTGCTGTGATGTGTTGTGTCGCAATGTGTGGTATGGCTTAGGGCAGCACACACACAATCACCTCTACCACAACTCCTCAACCTTCCCCCGCTCCAAGTCACACACACACACACACACACACACACACACACACTCAGACAGTTGATAGTTATTCACCATGGAGTGAACACAGTGGAGGGCAGCACACACACACACACACACACACACACACACACACACACA
>JAAQRG010316672.1:0-16798 GCA_011634625.1 Babylonia areolata | reverse complement strand
ATATCATCAGTCACAAACAGTCTACCTATCATCAGTCACAAACAGTCTACCTATCATCAGTCACAGTCTACCTATCATCAGTCACAGTCTGCCTATCATCAGTCACAAACAGTCTGCCTATCATCAGTCACAGTCTGCATATCATCAGTCACAAACAGTCTACCTATCATCAGTCACAAACAGTCTACCTATCATCAGTCACAGTCTGCCTATCATCAGTCACAGTCTGCCTATCATCAGTCACAAACAGTCTGCCTAAGTCAACAGCAGTGATCTCCATTAACTGGATGTCAGGAAACATAATGGCAGGTGTCAGCTTCTACGCATGCATGCTTTTATGTGTAAATCTGCTCCCTGGCTGGAAAACAACAAGTTATCAAAGTTTCACTGGTAAACACAACCTGAATGGGGATGTGTCCATAATGATCAGAAACTTGTGTTGAGAATAACAATAATCATCATAATAATTTTTTTTTAAACCCAAATAGCTAATAATAATAATACATTTATTTACAGATTGGTGACACTTGTGCCGAGAAGAATCACAGCACTTTCACATCAGACGTTCACACGCATCTACCCCTCTGAATCAAAGGGATGTACGACAAGAGGGAGGGAGGAGTTTGGTTGGAAAGAGGTAATGGGTAGGTTTTAAGGTCCCTGTGAAGTACACCACCACAGGACAAAACAAGTGATGATGATGCAGGCAGATGCACACATTCAACATAACAATAATAATAATGGTATTTATATAGTGCTGAATCTTGTGCAGAGACTAATCAAAGCGCTTTCGCACCAGTCATTCACACGCTTGCATAACTCTAAAACTAGAGAAACTGAAGACAAGGAAGAGGCAGGGAAGAGAGGTAATTTTGGGAAGAGGTGGGTTTTAAGGCCAGACTTGAAAGAACTGAGTGCGGAGACTTGACGCAGCGAAAGAGGATGTTCATTCCAACTGCAAGTTCCAGAGACAGAGAAAGAATGGCGACCAACAGTCAAGTGTTTGAATCTGGGTATGAGTAAACAGAGTGGATCCGAAGCCAATCGTAGTGAACGAGATGGAGTGTAGAGGTGAAGGCAGCCACAGAGATCGGAAGGGGCAGATTCGTGAATACATTTATAACACAGAGTGCTGATCTTGTACTTTATTCTGTGTGAGACAGGGCACTAGTGGAGATGTTGCAAAAGAGGAGTGATGTGCTCAGATCTTTTCTTTCTGAGGACGAGTCGGGCAGCAGAGTTTTGTATGTGCTGAAGGGACTGAGACAATAGAGAGTTACAGTAGTCAAGGTGAGAGAGGATGAGAGAAATGACAAGTCTAGATGTTGTCAATGGACAGATATTTCTGGATGGAACTGATGCGCCGCAATTGACAGTAGCAGGACTGACATGTCTGACTGATAAATTTTTGCATGGACAGTGTGTTGTCAAGGACAACACCGAGGTTCCTGACTGAACTGGAAATAGGGATGGATGTACTGCCAAGTTTGATTATGTCAGTTGAAATGGAAGAGAGTTTTTGTTTAGTGCCTATGATCATTGCTTCAATTTTGTCCACGTTCAATTGTAACTTATTTAGAGTCATCTAGTTTTGAATGCCCAGGAAGCAGTTGGATGTTTCTTGCAAGAGCGACGAGAGTTTTTCGGGGGTATCACTCTTCTGGAGTTGAGTGTCATCAGCATAAGAATGATGACTGACATTATGGCGGTTGAACTTAACTGGAAAAGGGGATGGATGTACTGCCAAGTTTGATTATGTCAGTTGTAATGGAAGAGAGTTTTTGTTTCAGCAAGAGGAGAAGTGTACAGTGTGAAGAGCACTGGGCCTAAAACAGATCTCTGTGGGACTCCATGTTCGATTTTAACGGGTTCAGACTGGAAATTATCAATAATGACATACTGGAATCAATCAGTGAGATAAGATTTGAACCAGTTTAGAAGAAACAACATCTACAAGTACACTCCACCAAAACCAAAGCCCACAGACTCAGTGCGGCAATCTGTGAAGTGGACATGGTGGCGACAGTTCAAGCATAGCTCTGTATTCTAACTCGGTGAGCTTTCTTTCTTCTCTTTTATATATAGTTTTCAACCACACCATGCACTGAGTGCAGACCTCCCTCTTTAGCACTGCACACTCTTGGACTTCCAAGAGGAGCTCCTGCATTCCCAGTCAAACACTCCACAACAGGATGCCGCTACTTTTTTCTGTCTCTTGAAATGAACTCCCTCTTTCGCTTCGTCAAATCTCTGCACTCAGCTCTTTCAAGTCTGGACTAAAAATACTTCTTTCCAAAACTGCCTCCACCTCCCACACCCTCCTGTCCCCCCCCCCACCACCCCCCTCCCACCGTCAATCACATCTCTTCCCAGTCTACAGTTTCTCCAGCTTTGTCTTCCATCTCTTTGAATTAAAAGCTAAATGCTCGCATGATTTGTCTCTGCACATATTCAGCGCCATATCATTCTTAAAAATTAAAAAAAATCATTATTACTATCATTTATCAATATTAGTATTATATCATTATTGTCAGATGAAAACACACAGCAAGCCTTGAAGAAGACAACATACACAATGAGGACTTTTAATGTTGTTCACAAACTCAAATCTTTGTATTTCAGATCCATTTTCTTGCATAGGGTTATGAAAAAAAACAAAGACAACTTTTTTCCCCTCCACCAAAAGTTTCACAGATCAATACAGACATTTCACAGCATCTCTTACACTGCACTAAAACCTACAATAAAAAATGCTCAGTCTGACATTCCAAGCTCTACTGCTAACAGCAAACATGTTATTCATGACAAAAGGTTTTCTTGGCATAAAAAACAACCATGAAAATAATGCGTAGAAAAGACTGTGAACCAAAAAATACCCAAAGCATAAGACCAGGTCACTGAATCAAGTCAGAAACAGGGTGGCATCGTGCTGTGGGCATGAAGCATGCCTAAATAAGCATGACTCAAATCCAGGCCTCCCATCTTTCCACAGATCGCCATTTTCATCTTCCCCCACAAAACCCTTCCAGTGGAAGTGGTTAGACGACAAAGAAAAATGGGGCAGGGCGTAAGAGGACTTTCTCTTCTTCACTGGGTCGCCTTCACGGTTGTTGTTTTTCCCCTCAAGGCCTAAGCACACTGGGTTATGCTGCTGGTCAGGCATCTGCTTTACAGATGTGGTGTAGCATGTATGGATTTGTCTGAACGTAGTGACACTTCCTTGACGGACTGAACTGAACTGAACTTCAGGGTAAAACAAGGAAAGAACATATGTGAACAGGATTTAAAGAAAAAAAAAAGAGAAAAGATGCCACATAAAAAGAACTTGAAAGAAAAAGAAAATATATCTTATTTAAAAGAGACTTATAGGACCAAAGAAAGATGCCTCAAGTGAACGGGACTTAAAGGACCAAGGAAAGACATCACTCGTGAGCAGGACTAAAAGGAGCAAGGAAAAATGCCAAAATGCAGAGTTCAGTTTTCAGTTTCAAGAAGGTGTCAAAGTATGTGGACTGATCTTTATATACAACACCACATCTGCTATAATTAACAAACAAAAATTTACAAAAAAATAAACAAAGAAGCAAATGCCTGATCTTCACATAAACCCAACACGCTGGTTAGGCCTTGAGAGCATTCCTTATATTTGTGCAAAACATTAACACAGAATGAGGGGAAAAAATGTTATCACAATAAAATATAGTAAAGTGAAAGATATGTAGAGAACAAATGATGAAATGCTGCTTCTGTTGCTTATTTCTTCGGCTGGCCAGTCGCTTTGCAAGCTGCACCCAGACTGAGAACACCCAACACAACAGACTTAACACTTTCACTGCCAAACTTCTGTCTGAAAAAAAATGCTCCCCAGTGCCAAATATTTCAGAGACGATGCTCTCAATCACAGGCTTCGATTCGTGTCAAATAAACACAATGGACGTGTTCACTTCAAACTTGGCCAGGGGGCAAAAGTTAACCATTGTTCTATTGGCTGGAACTGACTGCAGCTGTCAAACTTTGTTACAATGTGACAAATGGTCTTTTTAACATGACCCCTCACTGTTGACTGAAGTCGCCTATGGCGGTGCACTGTCTAGTCAACTAAAGTCGCCTATTGCGGTGCATTTTCTAGTCAATGAGTCGCCCAAGGCGGTGCAGTGTCTAGTCAACTAAAGTCACCTAGGGCTGTGAAAGAGGAACCAGGAAATATACAACAAGGAGAGGGGATGTAGAGGTTGGAGGAAAAAATGTCAAGTGAATGGGCCTTAAAGGAACAAGGATGAATGTAAACAAGTGAAAGGGACTTGACTAAAATCGTAAAACAATGACAAAACAATACAGCTGAAACAAACTATGCATACTGCAAAAAGCAAGAAAAAGAGATGTTTTTGGTACAAAATTTAATACAAAATAAAAAATCAACCTTCATCTTTGGTTTATCATGGGGACTACGAGTACACATAAAAGAACTTTAATTCTGTGTATGCGTTTGTAAGGGGAAGAGGTGGGGGTGGGGGCAAGAGGGGAGTGGGTGTCTGTGTATTAAGGTAAAGGAAACTTAAAGTTGATAAAATAAAATTAAAATTATTAAAATAAAATAAAAAAAGAGAGAGAGAAAGAGAGAGAGAGAGAACAAAAACATGCAAAACAAAGCAAAAAAAGCAAAAGCAAAGCAAGCCAACCCAAAACAATTACAAACTCATGCCCAAAACCTGTTGACCTTCCCACACCCACCCCCCTCTCCACCTCCATCATTGTTCAAGGTACGGTATTCATTGAATGATCCCACACACTAATGTTGATTCTTCAATTTACTGAACGTTGTCTTTCTTAAGTGTTTCTTCTAGCAAGATAAATCACAAACATATACAATATGCAGACTGGCAGTCGTCTTCAACGCTAGACATCACGCCCAACTTCTACATGCTCCACAACCCATCACATTCCTGATCACCAGGTACAGCATAACAATTAACATACAGGAGTCAATTCACATTGCTCATATTTTTATAGCACAATATAATCCACAGAATGAGGGGAAAAAAAACAAAAACAACAACAGATCACAGTCTTGAGACAGCAGGTAAAAATTTCCTTTTAATTTGTATGGGAGAAAAGTGTGTGTGTGTGCAAGTGTTTATATGTGACAGTGAATGTGTGTGCAAGTGTATGAGTGACAATTGTGAGGGAAAGCTGTATGCAATGTGTGATTCAAAGATCTGAACAAATCTTATCCGTTTGTCCCTTTTGGGGTGTGGAAGATACAATAACAATGCATACACATTGAATCACAACTTCAGTCAAACAATGTCAACCAAAACGAGCAACACACACGCACACACACACACTCTAACACACGTCCACATGTGTGTGTGTGTGCATGCGCACACCCAATAATAATGTACAACGAAACAAATCAAACTTCAGAATATTTTCCAGTTATGTTCCATATGTAATGCAGTTACACACAGTGTCTAAGGGAAAGTATTTGTGACTGTGTGTTGGGGAGGACGGGTGGGGCAAGTATATATATATGTGACAGTGCGTGTGTGTATGGGCAAGTGTATGTGTGAGACAGAGAGTGTAGAATATGGGCTGACTGGATTGTTAAATACATGTGAAAGAGACAGCAAATAACTACAGCCATGTGTGAACAAGTGTGAAGCATGCATGTGTGAGTAGGAGCAAGCGCATTTCAAATGCTTGACAAATCAATGGTGTGCACATACGCTTGCAAGTCTGCATGTTTCTTGAGTCTGCGTGAACATGCGAGCAAACGGAGAAGAGTTCGAACTGGGAGAGCTATGCAAAGCCCCAAGACACATGCATGCTCTCCCTGCTCCAACCATACACAACATGCATTCAACACTTCTGCCATTACTACATGCTGGGAAAGTGTCCGTGCTTGTGCGGTGAGTGTAAAGGGGGAGGGGTCACTCTGTAAGGTCAAGGTCAATGGAAGATGACATGCACTACCTCTTGTGTGTGCAGAAAGGCTCAGCCACTCCTCAGGTCTCTTTCACCATCTTTCATTCCTTCACATCAATGACGGCCGAATCTCTACGGACAGTTAACAAGAAGGAACAGTCAACAACCATGGCACAGTCTCTGTCACTTTCCGTCGCGGGCGGCGAACACCAGGAACCACAACCGCTGAAGCAAAACATGCAGCACCTGTCTTCACTCACTGGCCATGATGCAAGCACTAAGGATACAGGAGTTTAAAGCTAAAAGGACTGCTAGGGTAATAAATTAAATCATATATTTATTTATTTTCTTTTTGTGCACTTTTTTGGAATTTTTTTTTTTTTTTTTTTTGTCCATAGTGACCTTAATTCTTATTAAAAAAAAATAAATTTTTAAATAAATAAATAAAAAATGCTGTGCACAAACAGTTCAGTCAAGGCGATTATTCTGTGCACAGTTTAGTCAAGGCATAATGTTTCATAGTCTTGTTTCCTTTGCTGTTGTTGATTTGGGGACTGGGGGAGGGGGGGGGGGTGAAGGGAGGGGTGGAGGGAGTCTTTTTTTTCTTCTTCTTTTTTTGTCTCTTCCCCCCCCAACTGTATAGGCAGTCCTCCTAAGCAGAGGCCAGGATCACAACTTGGTGGACTTCTCCGACCTGGACGCGGGGTGAAACTGCTGCTGCTGCGAGCGCTGTCTGTAACAGCCGGAGCACAGGTTGCCCGTCTCCCGACTGCCGTAGAAGTCGCAGCCGGGCGTGGCACACTTGGGGTTAGCCTCGCGCCTCACCGGCGTGTTGTCGTAGTCGGGGGAGGGGGAGTGGGGGCGGGGTGCAGAGGAGACTGGGGGAGGGGCCACGCTCCCCACGGACAGCGACTGCTGACGGTCAGACTGACGCAGCACCTGCAGGGTGGTGGGGGGAGGGGGCATGGTGGTGGGAGTGGGGGAGGAGGGGTGGGTGGGTGTGTAGAACTTGGACTTGCCGCACTTGTAGATCTCATCACCAGGGGCAGTGGCAGTGGTAGTGGTGGTGGTGGAGGAGGGCAGGCCGGTGGGGGCCTTCTGGCGGCCAGGGAAGGTGTTGTACCCTGAGGGCTGGCCCTGACCTCTGGAGGGGCGTGGCCTCTCCAGTGTGCCCGACTGCTGCTGCCACTGTTGCTGGGAGGCGCAGGCATCACACAGGGAGATGTTGGCCACGGCCAGGTTGTTGCAGCCCGGGGTGCGACACAGCCCCTTTGGAGGCACGGCCGCCAGGGAGTGCAGGGCCACCCGTGATCGCTGCTGTGCCCCCCCCACCTCCTCCCCTCGCTGCCGCTTCAGCTCCTGCTCACGCCAAAACTGCCTCTCCGCCGTCTTCAGGTAGTTCTCCACGAACTCATCCCGGGTCTCATTTGACTCGCACGTCAGTCTGGCGCATGGCACCAGCTCCTCGTTCTCCTCCCCGCCCCCGCCGGTGGTGGTGGTGGTGGCCAGGGCCGTGATGACCTTGGTGCTGTGGCTCAGCCCCCCGCCCACAGACACCAGAGAGTCCTGGCCCCCCCCACCACCCCCCTTGGCCCCTGCCTTGCTGGGGGCCAGGTTGTTGCCCAGGTGCTTCAGCTTCTTGCCCACGGTCTTGCCCAGTGACCCAAACTGCTTGGCCATCACGCCCCCCGGCTTCCCATCCTTCCTCTTCTCTTTCACCAGTGCCGAGTTGATGCTGCCACCCCCGTCGTCTGACCCCGAGCTGGACTGGCGGCTGGTGACCCCCTGACCCCCGATGAGGACATGGTCAGGGGACAGGTGGACGATGTCCATGTAGTCCTTCAGCAAGTTCAGCTTGTCCTGGAGGCAGGGCTCGCTGGCCGCCATCTTGTTGCTGGGGCCGCCCCACTCGTACTGGGGCCCCGGGTCGTAGCAGAAGTGCAGTGGCAGCAGTTTCAGCTCAGGGTCCACCACTGGAATGGCCACTGCACAACACAACACACACACCGGTCGTTTGATTATTTATTTTCATTTATTCACCTCTTATCATTTTCTTATTCTCTTTCGGTTTTTTTGTTGTTTTTTGATGCAAGGCAAGGAGTTTATTCCGTGTGCCCCCTGGGGGCACTGAAACATGCAAACTGAGAGATGTGTATGGGAAGTAGTGATAACATGAGGCACGAGTGGAGTTTGGAAGGGGATGGATTTTCGTCTAAAATCACAATATACTGTGGACAGATGTACAACAAAAGAATGAACGAGCGAACACACAGGTCAGCCAGGACAGTGGTCACATGTTGAAACGCTCAAAATAGCCTTCACTTTTCACAGCACACTGACATGTCTTATCAACCCTTCACTTTTCACGGCACACTGACGTGTCTTATCAACCCTTCACTTTTCACGGCACACTGGCATGTCTTATCAACCTTTCACTTTTCATGACACACTGACATCTTTTCACGGCACACTGACATCTCTTCACGGCACACTGGCATGTCTTATCAACCCTTCACTTTTCACGGCACACTGGCATGTCTTATCAATCCTTCACTTTTCATGGCACACTGACATCTTTTCACGGCACACTGACATCTCTTCAAGGCACACTGGCATGTCTTATCAACCCTTCACTTTTCACGGCATACTGACATGTCTTGTCAACCTTTCACTTTTCACGGCATACTGACATGTTTTATCAACCCTTCATTTTTCATGGCATACTGACATGTCTGATGAAGCCAATCACCTCTTTAAGCAAAACAGCACTCCATGTACAGAGTTATTTGAGTGCAAACAACATGACAATAAGACAACATGCACAAGCCAGTCACCATGGGGTCATCGGTTCAAACCCCATCAGAGACAGAGGATTTGTTTTTTTTAGTGCTCTCCCCTTGCCAGAGAATTTTGAAGATTCAGGGTGAGGTTTTTTTTTGGTTTTTGTTGTTGTTGTTGTTGTTGTTTTGTTTTGTTTTTGTTTTTGTTTTAATTCTAGCACAAAAACCAAAAATATACAGAAAGTAAATGTTCTAAGAAGAAAAATGAATGTGGATTCTAAATCGGGGCTTTTCCCCATTTAATTGCTACATTACGTAAGTCCGTGCAGATCTGTCAGACCTGACTGTAAGCATACATCCCACACATTACAACCTCATTTGGGGGGGGGGGGGGGCACTGACATGCTGTAAGAGTTGCTGTGCAAACATCCCAACACACACACAATGCACTCACAAGGCACAGACATGTCGTAATAGTTGACACCCCCCCACTCCCCCAGACACACACATACACACACAGACATACACAATGTACTCACAAGGCACACAGACATAGATAGAAGAGTTGCTGTATACATACACCCCCCCCCCCCATAACACACACACACACAGAGGCACCCACAATGTACTCACAAGGCATGGACATATCACCAGAGATGAAGCACCCCCCCCCAAACTCAACCCAACACACAACAGGTACTCACAAGGCACGGACAGTTCGTAAGAACTGCTGTATACTCCCCCGCTCCACCCACACACAATGTACTCAAAAGGCATGGACATATCATATAAATTGCTGCATACCCCTCCTCCTCCCCCACACATACAAAGGACTCACAACACCCCCTCCTCCTCCGCACCCCCCAAACACATACACAAAATGTACTCACAAGGCACTGACAAGTCATATCAGTCACTGCACCTCCCAAACCAAACCCACCCCCCTCACACACACACATAAGTAACTCACAAGGCACGGACACGTCGTGATGAGAGTCACCGCCACTGCCATGTTGCATAGGGACCAAGGCGGAGAAGTGAGCAGCGTCGTAGGTCAGCAGCAAGGGGGAGGGGCAGCAGAGGCAGCGGGCACACTCCAGGGGCAGGTAGATGCCGCCGAAGGGGATAGGGGCGAGGGCGTCGCCGTTGGCGTCGCGCAGAATGGTGTCAGCCACCACCACGATGGGCCGCTGCAGCACGTGGGCCAGGACAAACACGTGGAACTCCTCCAGGCTCTCGTACACCACCGCCTCCGTGCATGATGAGCTGTGCACAAACACACACACACACATTGTCTGTTAAGACATCTGTACATAAAGAGCTACACATACACACACACACACACATATACACATACACACACCGTCAGTTAAGACCTCCATGCATGAGCCACACACACACACACATGAATCAAGAATATTTAATTCTTTGACCCCTGTTAGGGTATAGAGGATATAAAGTAACAACATTGGTATTATAGTTTATATATACACATACACACTGTCAGTAAAGACCTCTGTCCATGAAGAGCTACACACACACACACACACACACACACACACACACACACACACACTCACTCACTCACTCACAGTTAGGACCTCCGTGCACAATGAGCTACACACACACACACTCACTCACACACACTCCCATACAGTCAGCTAGGACCTCCATGCATGACGACCTACACGCAGTAATGTTTTGGCAGCAAAGAGATCATAACCAGGAGTGTCTGGTCAGGAAAGAGTAGAAAAACCAGGAGTGACTTGTCAGGAGAGAGAGAGAGAGGATAAGCCAGGAGTGCCCTACCTGCTGGTGAGAGGGCTGTCACAGCAGCTGTTGACGTTGACAGTGGAGTCGGGGCCACTGCGAGGAGACGGTGAAGCCAGGTGCAGGATGTTCTCCCATTCTGCCTTCCACTCCGCTTCACTGAACACAAGACCGGACTGCAACACAGCAAGCCACAGGCACTGAACAATGTTACAATCCCTTCAGCAAGATAAATACTGCGATTATAAAGTCCAGGTAGTCACAACATCTTCACTTTGACAGGTTTCTTGTCTCTGTCTATCTGTGTGTGTGTGTGTGTGTGTGTGTGAGAGAGAGAGAGAGAGAGTATGCATCTGTCTGTCTGTCTGCATTCATGTGCTTGTGTACGGGGTAAAAAAAAAAAAGAAGTAAATGTTCCACAACTTGGCAGAATTACCTATTCTCAAAGCAAATGCTCCATACACACCTGCAGACTGACCTATGCCTAAAGTATATGCTCCATACAACTGCAAACTGACCTAAAATATACCAAAAGAAAATTCTTCACATACCTGTAGACAGACAATGGGACATACCAAAACAAAACAAAAAAATCTTTCACAAGCTTGCAGACTGACCTATACTTAAAAAATCTTTCACACACCTGCAAACTGACCAATACCAAAAGTAACTGCTTCACATTCCTGTAGACTGACCTATACCAAAAGTAAACACTTCACACACCTGTAGACTGACCTATACCAAAAGTAACTGCTTCACATTCCTGTAGACTGACCTATACCAAAAGTAACTGCTTCACATTCCTGTAGACTGACCAATACCAAAAGTAACTGCTTCACATTCCTGTAGACTGACCTATACCAAAAGTAAACACTTCACACACCTGTAGACTGACCAATACCAAAAGTAACTGCTTCACATTCCTGTAGACTGACCTATACCAAAAGTAAACACTTCACACACCTGCAAACTGACCAATACCAAAAGTAACTGCTTCACATTCCTGTAGACTGACCTATACCAAAAGTAAACACTTCACACACCTGTAGACTGACCTATACCAAAAGTAACTGCTTCACATTCCTGTAGACTGACCTATACCAAAAGTAACTGCTTCACATTCCTGTAGACTGACCAATACCAAAAGTAACTGCTTCACATTCCTGTAGACTGACCTATACCAAAAGTAAACACTTCACACACCTGTAGACTGACCAATACCAAAAGTAACTGCTTCACATTCCTGTAGACTGACCTATACCAAAAGTAAACACTTCACACACCTGCAAACTGACCAATACCAAAAGTAACTGCTTCACATTCCTGTAGACTGACCTATACCAAAAGTAAACACTTCACACACCTGTAGACTGGCCAATTCCTAAAAAAAAAAGCAAAAACTCCTTCACTTACTAGTAAAATGACCAATACAACAACAACAACAACAACAACAAAAATCCTTCACACACGTGTAGACTGACATGTACCAAAAGTAAATGCTTCACATACCAGCAGACTGACCAATAACTAAACAAAAATCCTTCACACACCTGCAAACAGACCAATACCAAAAGAAAATCCTTCATACACCTGTAGACTGACCAACAACAAAGGTAAATGCTCCATACACCTGCAGGCTGACCCATACCTAAAGAAAATGCTTCAGACACCTGCAGACTCACACCAAAGAAAAATCCTTCACACACCTGAAAACTGCCCTACATCTAAAGTAAATGCTCTACACCTGTGTACTGACCTGTTCCATAAGTAAACACTTCACACACCTGTACAATGACATTAAAAAAAAAAAAAAATTTTAATAAAAAAAAAAAAAAAAAATCACATACTTGCAGACTGACCAACACCAAAAAACAAACAAAACAAAATAAAAAAACCAAAAAACCTCCACAAACCTGCAGACTGCCCAATACTGAACTCACTCCGGACGAAAGGCTCTGATCGGGGCCCAACTGTTTACAACTGTTTCAGAGGAAGGGCCCCAACTGGGGCATTGGATAGTTGATAGCTTTGAATTTTTGGAAGGGCACCTAATTTCCGTTATGACGTTATGAGCTAAGAATATCTTATCGGACCTTTCCACTCTCCACTTCGACCAATATATGCAGTGTGTGTTGTTGTGTTTGCAAGCAGGCGAGTTATTTCCACGGTGACTGGTTCACATCAACAGTGCGTGTCAACAATAGCATCTGACCCAGTTTCATCCTGGTCAAGAGGCAGACAACAGAATCAGATGAACAGGCCCTATCGTGGCTATATAATGTTCTGAATTTAAGTTTTACATTTTCTCCACAATGAACTTGTTATCTTACTGATCAGTTTTGGAGTTTTCAGTTCATAAATTCTAATGTTTGTTTTTTGGTGATTTTATTTCTTACCCATACAAATGGGCCATCTATGGGGAAAGTAAGGGGAGCTAACCTCCAGTACTGAGTGAGTTAAAAAAAAAATCCACACACCTGTAGACTGACAAATATGAAAAAAAAAAAAAAATCCTCCACACACCTGCAGACTGACCAATACCTCAAAAATAAAATCCTCCACACACCTGCAGACTGACCAATACCCCAAAAATAAAATTCTCCACACACCTGCAGACTGACCAATACCTAAAAACAAAATCCTCCACACACCTACAGACTAATCAATACCTAAAACAAAATCCTGCACACACCTGCAGACTGAACAATACCTAAAAATAAAACACCTCCATACACCTGTAGACTGACCAATACCTAAAAATAAAACCTTCCATACACCAGCAAAGTGATCAATAACAAAAGAAAATGTTGGGGGTTTTTTTGTGGGGCCTCCTACCACCTCTTTTTTCCCCCCAAATATTTACTTTTTTCTTCTTCTTTTTTCCCTTTCTTAATATTTTCTAAAAATACTATTTTGATAACATCAAACACCCCTGGCAAATGTATACAGACCTTGAATGCACGCCTCAAGACACACTGGGGCAATTGCTGCGCCAGATGATAGGGAAAAAATGAAAGAAAATGATCAGTTAAGGTGTGTGTGGGCATAAGTGGCGCATGAAAGGTACATATGAAAATATGATTGGAGAAAAAGGAAGATGTGGGGAAAAATTAGGTGGATGGAGGCCCCACAAAAAAAAAAAAAGAAAAAAAAAAGAAAAAAAAAGGAAATGCTCTACACACCTGCAGATTGACCTGGGTCTGCTGCCAGCGCCATCTTCTGTACAGTTTGTCCTTGAACAAGGACGAGGTCAGAGTGTCCAGCAGTGCATTCCTCAGCGTCAGCAGTCGGTCGTGAATACCCCACATGGCTGTCACCATAGCAACCACAGTTATCAATCTTTTATTTATTCATTCATGTTCGTGCAGTCATGCAAGTGGCCTGAGCCCCCTTCATGAGCACGCACATGCAGAAGATCAAATACACATGTTAACTCTTTCACCGTCATAGGCGACTTAAGTTCACTAGACAGTGTACCACCTAAGGCGACTTTTGTCGACATCGAGGGGTCATGTTGATATGACCATTTTTCATATTCAAACAAAGCTTGACAGCTGTAGCCAGTATCCTGTCAATCGAACAATGACTAACCTTAGGCCCCTGACTGAGTTTAAAGTGAACTAGTCCATTGTGTTGTTCTGATACGAGCCGGAACCCGTGACAGAGAGCATCGTTTCTAAAGTATTTGGTGCTGGGGAGAGTTTTTCCAAACAGAAAGTGAGAAAGTCAAACTTGGCAGTAAAAGAGTTAAAGAACCTGTATTCCATGACAGCGTTTTAGTGGGTTATGGAAACTATATCCAGCATACACACCCCTGAAAAACGAAGTATGGCTGTCAAGATTGTGGGGATATTAAAAACAACAAACAAACGAACTAAAAAAGAAATCAGTCACACATGTAAAGGGTCACATGTCTGTGTGAGAGTGTGTGTCTTTGTTCGCAGGACGAAAACCTGTCTGAAGAAGCTGATGCATGACCTATGCATGAACCCAGCATGATGATCTGGCCTGAACTGGAACGGAATGATTTGACAAAATACAGAGAGAAGTGAAAACATAAAAATAAAGTGACAGATAGTAGAAGACAAATGATTAGAAATAATAACAACAATTTGGCCAAGCAGAGCAAACCGATAGGCCTAGTTTGCATCAGTCTGACATGGTACAGTACATGACACCAAAAACAATATCAACTTCCAATGATAATAATAAACATCATCATCATATCAAGAACAAGCATAATAAAAAGAATAATAATAAGATAATTACAGAGAGAAGCAGCATGGAGGAGACAGTTGCCATCCCCAGTGGTTGCCATGGGAAACAGGCGTTGACACAAACCATGATGGACCCACCAGTTCAGGCGACCTGGCCACACATACACACACAATGCACACACACATGTATATACCATAATGAAAAAAAAAATCAAATTCTAATGACATTTAATCTTAATCAGTACATCTATGGACAAAGACCTTGAAAAGGGATGTTCAGCTTGAACAATTCATCACCTACAAGTTACACTTTAAAATTTTTGAAAATAAATGTCCTTTGGGGTTTTTTTAAAAATAGATTTTATGGGATATGATTTGATAATCAGCCTTTAAATACGCAGCATATGCAAAGAGAGAGAGAGAGGAGAGAGAGGGAGACAGAAGGGGATGGGGGGGGGTGACAGGCAAAGGGAGAGGAAGACGTGGAGGGAAAGGAGGAGACTGGCAGAAAGAGAGAGGGTGACAGAACGAACGAACAAATAAACTGGTTTTTTACTGAGGGGGGAAAAAGGAGACAGGGAAACAGGCAGAGGGACAGATGAAGACAGACAGGCAGAGAGAGAGAAAGAGAATGGATAAACAAGCTTTTAAGGGAGATAAGACAGTGAAACAGGCACACACAGAGTGAGAAGGGGGGGGGGGATAGGAGACAGGTAGAGAGAGGGAGTAACAGGCAGCGACAAAGCGGGGGCAGGGGCAGGGGGCGGGTAGAGAGACAGACAAGCGCAGAGAGAGAGAGGGGGGAAGACAGACAGGCAAAGAGAGAAGCTGACAGAAAGACAGGCATACACTGATACAGAGAGAGGAAGAGGGAGGCAGACAGGCAGAGACTGAGGGAGACAGAGAGACAGGCAGAGAGAGGAGGGAGACAGACAGGCAAAACAGTGAGAAAAAGCACAGAGAGAGACAGAGACAGAAAGACAGGCAGCAAGAGAGAGAGAGAGAAAGAGACAGGCAGAGTGAGAGAGGGGGAGACAGACAGGCAGAACAGTGAGGGAGACGGAACAGACACACTTTTAAAAAAAAAAACTGAAGTAAACAGGAAGACACAGAAACAGGAAGAACAAACGAAAAAGCAAACAATTTCTTTTTTTTTTATTCCAGGGTATTGAGTTAAGCACATCAACAAGAATGCTTTTTTCCACCCAGCACCAGGGGTCAAAATAAAGAAAGACAAGCAAAAGAAAAAAATAAAGACAGAAATTAAAACAAGAAACAGAGAGGAAAATAGAAAGAGGGAGAGGGGTGGGGACAGTGAAGAGAATAAAGAAGAGACAAGATTAAATGAGATTGAGAAAGAGAGAGAAAAAAAAACAAAAAAACAGAAGACAGACAGGCAGGCAGACACGCAGGCAGGCAGACAGAGAGAGGCAGAGAATGAGAGTCCAAAGTTACATTACAAAATTTAACTTAAATCACAACGCATCAAAGAAAATGGCAAGAACAATAATACAATTCAATCACAAACCAGTATGAAGAGGCAGAGAGAGAGAGAGGCAGGGAGAAAGTCCAAAGTTACATTGCAACAGTTTAATCACAACACACATCAATGAAAATGGCAAGAACAATAACACAACACATGCACAAACCAGTACATAGAGGCAGAGAGAGAGCAAGAAGTTAAAAAGTTACATTACAAAAGTTTAATCACAACACACATCAAAGAAAATGGCAAGAACAATAATACAACACATGCTCAAACTAGTATGTAGAGGCAGACAGGCAGACAGAAGGAGAGAGAGAGAAAGACTGGCAGCCAGACCCTGTGACCCACCAGCAGACTCCAGGGAGTTGAGGGTGGAGGACTCGATGAGGTCCTTGACCAGGTAGGCGCGGAAGTCGTCAGGGTAGAGGCTGAAGTCTGGCAGGCTGAAGGTGTGGAACATGTGGGAGTGGTTGTCCTCCTTGATGTCCTGCAGCACACTGGACCTGGCAGCCACCACCAGAACCTCGTTCTCCGTGATGCTGGAGAAACCACGCTTCAGACGCGGCTCTGGAATCAGCGCCATGCATACTCTCACTCTATGGTGGTTGTGTGCAGACAAT
>JAAQRG010316666.1:0-16870 GCA_011634625.1 Babylonia areolata | reverse complement strand
ATGCTGAGGTTAAAAAAAAACTAAAAAAAAACAACTTCCTCCTTAGTTATTGTTATACTTCTCTTAATATCAGTTATATGGACTACAATTTGCAGTGTAAATGGAATACAGAACAAACAAGTGCTTTACTTTAGCTGCAGGCAAGCACGAAAAGTGTACATCAATGTAGAATATGCTGTTGAGTACATTTTATTGGCAGCAGTATAAATATGTACAATAAAATTCAAGAACCACTACACTACTAGCCAATACGATGGAAAAAATACATATGCAAAATTACAAGCACACTCTAAAAAGTCAACTAAGTTTTACCCAAAGCTCTCCAAAGCACTAAACCACAAATCTGTACACATTCACAAGTCTGCCAATTAAACACAAAAATGTGACAATAATACTACTACTGATAAACAGATCAACAGATAAGAATGAAAATACTATTACTACTAGTAATAACAACACACCCAAACCAGTCCTCCTAGCGAAAAACAAACATAGACCCTCTAATTCTTTAGCAAATGCAAAAACTATTCAACACATGAAAAGGATTTCGGAGTATTTTCAGAGAAACATGTATAAAGCTGAGAATTGCTCTTTAGCAACTTATTACCCTTTGTAAGATAATGATCATAAAGTGACAGGTAAATAACGATCAACAAATGTGCAGCAAACGTAGTGCAGATACTGAATGCCAGGATGTGGGTCAGGGAAATATCTGAGGAGTTGTCTTACTTCACCGTGTCTTTAATGTACGGAGAGAGGAGAAAAAAAAAAAAACAGGTAGCAAGACGTCACTATTTTTCAAAGAGGTCCTTAACTCTGGAGGTACATGTGAGGAGAAAAAGTGGGTGGTAAGACATCACTACATTGCAGAAAGCCTTTAGGTATAACAGTAACAACTGTGAGGGTGTAAAGTACCATGACCAACAATGACCAGAGGGGCTTTAGCACTCTTGAGGGCACCCCTTAGCAGGTTGAGGACATGCTGCTCAGGCAAGAGCATCACTACTGACCTTGAGGGTAAAAGACAGGTTCAGAGGAGGTGAGAGGGGCCGTAAGCCCACAATTTCTCGCAATCCCACAATTTCTCGCAATCCCACGATTTCTCTCCCTTTGCAAGAAATCGTGGGCTTACAGGGGAATTAACAATTTTGAGCTTTGAGGCAACTGGTTGGGTAATTGTGAAAGATGCATGAACAATCTTGAGGGGCAAGACAGGTCGACAGAGGTGTGAGGGGACCATTAACAATCTTGAGTGTAATTTCTAGAAAAAAAATTGCTTTCAAGTTTTAATACAAAACTTCTTGTGTTTATACATCACACTTCAAAACAAAACAACCAAATGACAAAGACCTGAAAGCTGAAGGAGGGAACAATCAGAAAACTATATGAAAGTAGCTCTTGAACAGAGTGGAAACAAAGTAAAAAAATAAAATAAAAAAAAAAGGAACAGAGAATATGTATGAAAGAAGAGAGTATATATATATCAGAACATCTTGCAATTCATTCATTATTATTTTCATTTTGCTCTTTTTTTTAAGCATTGCATCAGCGACTTCTCTTCAATCACAGATCATTTTGGCGTAGTTCTGAAAACAGTGCATTTCAAAAGCTCTGACAACGAGACTCAACAAGTGGGCAAGATCTGGGCTGGCCATTGCACTGCCGGTCAGTCTCTGAGGGTTTTACAAACGTAACTCCAGGGGGAGACAGGACTCAGCAGTGATATGTCCAGGTAGATTGTGGAGATAACAAGTACATTAACAATTTCATTTTTGATACAAATTTGTCTGCATTTAAGAGAGAGAGGGAGAGAAAAAGAGAACATTTGTCCCTTACACATTGCTAAAGACTCCAAATCAATTTCTGTTGCCCCTAAACATCATTTATAAGATATCTTGTGAAGGATATGTTTACGAATGAAATAGGTTATATGCAATCATCTATCAACTTTCATTGTACTCATGGTGAGATCTGTCGCTTCAAGCTGTATAATGTCAGAAGGCACATAGATTAGAGAAGCTCTCCATCGGCAGAAAATGTGATGATACTTTTAGCAAGATTCTCTTGAGTATTACTGTCAATTAATTTTGTTTTAAAAAACACAAAAAATGTTAGTACCGTTTCTCTCTGATGTTCACAGGTATTTTGCCGGCTGCAGACTGGTACTCCATAATTTCACATCTGCTTTTTTTTTTTCTTTTTTTTTTCTTTTTTTTATAAACTACAACTGCAAATCATCATTCATTCCTTGTTCTGGACAGTGGTCGTCTAACATTACCCAAGTTAGTGTGAAGTCTGTAATGATTTACGCTTTTTGTGTGTGTGTGTGTGTGTGTGTTTTGGGTTGTTGGTTTTTTTTAGGACAATTTCTTCATAAATGCCCTCCCTTTAATGAACTAAACCATTTCCATACTGTTTTATCTCAATGCCACATAAAACAACAACTCCAGTAAACTTCAGATCTGAATATCAATCCAGTATCACAGAAATCAATGCAACAGGAGAACATAGTATGTCAAAGGAAGTAATGTTGAACAGGACTGACTATTCCTTGCATTGTGAGCTGAGAAACTCAGCTTTCAGATGCTCTCTCGGACATAATTCATAATAATTGTTGTCCAACCATTCTGATCATCATGACAACTGAGAAGGGATATCAGTGAACATCTCTTGGACAATGCACCATTAAACCGCGTAATCAGTAAATCGTAATAATTGTTGTCCAACTATTCTGTCCATTCATTATCAAAACAACAGTGTTGTGAGAATGGACAGAGGTGTAAATCTCTCAAGACATCCTGCATGATAAAACCATGTCATCAGCATTTTATAATGATTGTTGTCCAACCATTCTGTCCATTCATTATCAAAACAACGGCGTTGTGAGAATGGACAGAGGTGTAAATCTCTCAAGACATCCTGCATGATAAAACCATGTCATCAGTATTTTATAATGATTGTTGTACAACCATTCTGTCCATTCATTATCAAAGCAACAGTGTTGTGAGAATGGACAGAGGTGTAAATCTCTCAAGACATCCTGCATGAAAAATCCATGTCATCAGTATTTTACAATGATTGTTGTCCAACCATTCTGTCCATTCATTATCAAAACAACAGTGTTGTGAGAATGGACAGAGGTGTAAATCTCTCAAGACATCCTGCATGATAAAACCATGTCATCAGCATTTTATAATGATTGTTGTCCAACCATTCTCTCCATTCATTATCAAAGCAACAGTGTTATCAGAATGGACAGAGATGTAAATCTCCAGGGCAAGTCAGCAGCTTCACAACAATGGTATTTCAAAATGTTTAAGAAACAAACTTTTCATGTTTCAGATTAATTCCTGCTAGATTTCAAAGCAACTGCAAAATACCTCATCTGAGTGATAACAACAGTTTGATAAAGGGCCCATAAGTAAACGAAAATGATATAAGAACTGTGTGGGTGTTTACACAAGAACTTTGTGTGCGTGTTAACACGAGGAGAACTTTGTGTGGGTCTTTACATAAGAACTTTGTACAGAACTTTGTGTGGGTGTTTACACAAGAACTTTGTGTGGATCTATACACAAGAACTTTGTGTGGGTGTTTACACAAGAACTTTGTGTGGGTCTATACACAAGAACTTTGTGTGCGTGTTAACATATGGAGAACTTTGTGTGGGTCTTTACACACAAACTTTGTGTGGGTGTTTACGCAAGAACTTTGTGTGGGTGTTTTCACAAGGACAACTTTGTGTGGGTGTTTTCACAAAGACAACTTTGTGTGGGTATGGGTGTTTTCACAAGGGCAATTTTGTGTGGGTGTTTCACAAGGACAACTTTGTGTGGGTGTGGGTGTTTTCACAAAGACAAACTTTGTGTGGATGTTTTCACAAGGACAACTTTGTGTGGGTGTGGGTGTTTTCACAAGGACAATTTTGTGTGGGTGTTTACACAAGGACAACTTTGTGTGGGTGTGGGTGTTTTCACAAAGACAAACTTTGTGTGGATGTTTTCACAAGGACAACTTTGTGTGGGTGTGGGTGTTTTCACAAGGACAATTTTGTGTGGGTGTTTACACAAGGAGAACTTATTGTGGGTGTTTACACAAGAACTTTTTGTGGGTGTTTACAAAGAGCATTCACAAACCCTGCCAACATGCAGTTTGCAGATCAACTCATTGCAAAAGCAAAGTAAGAAGTAACTACAGATACTATTGAAAGAAAAACTACTTGTAAAAGGTTTCTTGGGTTTGTTCATACATTTGTGTATGTGTGCACGCATGCAAACTGATATGAATTTCCTGAAAAAGAGAAATAAAAAGATTCACAAACGTTTGCACTGAGCAAGAGTTGTCCAAGTGAAGGTGGAAGCAGACCTGTGTGCAGTATTTAAGAAGACACATCAATTGACAACTAACAACAACAGCTTTCTGTGGTAACCATGTAGCAATTATATCATGAACATGTATCAGTACACAGCTGTAAGAATCAATAAAGGCAATTCATTTTTGTGCCTACACAGAGCAAATCTGCTTCAAACATGGAGATGGATTCTCAAGTCATGTACCTATAAACAGCTGTGCGCAATATAACGTCCCAAAGCAATACAATCCCCACACTTAATGTGCGCTGTTAAAAATGCCACTATTCAGTGCATTAGAAACACAGTAAATATCAAAATACTGAAGCCCATCAGGTAAAAAGTCCATACATATGAGAGCTCCATTAATCTTTCTTATGAATGCAATCATCATTTGAGGAAAAAACAACAAACAATGATAATCTGTTTGTTTCATAATTATACAGTGCAAGGCTTAACTTTGAATTCTTAATGCTGAACAATAACATTTATGGACAGTGATTTCACACAAAAAGAACGCTCATAGTTTTCAACCAATAAACCTTCCTGCTCTTTCTTTTCTGTGTGTATGTGTGTGTGTGTGTGTGTGAGCACACGCACGTGTGGGTGTGTGTTTTCTTCAGTTTAACGTCTATTCACTATAAGTGTTTTTAGACGGTGTGTGTGTGTGTGTGTGTGTGTGTGTGTGTGTATCAAGACCATTTTTTTTATCTTCAACTTTTTCAGCTGCCAGAGCCTTGTTTGCAGCAAAGGACAAGAACAGATTTGTGCAGACATTCCCCAGCCCCTTCTGCCACAATACACAGATCCTGTTCACCTTTCAATAACCCTGACATGTGAAGTAAGAACCAAAGAATCTAGGATGAAACAAGACACACACGTCAGGCTGACGCCTCACACCAGGAGCAGGAATCAGAAACCTGACTAAGCGTGGCGCCGCTTTTAGAACATCGGATAAAACAGCTCTCAAAAAGATGGAAAAAAAAAACATACCAAGCTGATAAATGCATCGAGAAAACACCCGCTAAAAACTCCTAATGGCCATGTGATCACCACTTCATCCAAGGGAACATGTATGCAACAGAACTGACTACTGATATGCCTTCAGACTGAGACAAACAAATTACTGAGAACTGGGGAAAAGACGAAAAAAGGGAAAAAAAAAAGAAGAAAAAACAAAGAAAACCCAGATTCTTACAGCTTGCAAATTCTGAGGGCATTCCCACGTTCCCCAAAAATGAATGAAAGTAACAGCAGAAAATTATATACACATACTCATCCCCTATCTTATGAAAAGAAGAAATTAAAAATTTGTACCATTTCAAATTTGCAATAATCTAACTGCATGATTAAACTGTATGATTAAACTGCATGATTAAACTGTATGATTAAACTGCATTATTCATTTCTAAATTGTGGGAGAACTGGTTCCATTTACATACCACTCTGAATGAATTATCCACAAAAGTAGCTGTCACCACACAACCAACCATAACCAATGATGCAGAGTTATCCTTATCAACTCAAAAAAAGGCCACACTTTAAAACCAAGCACATACGCATGCTTACACACGCACATTCAACACACACACAAACACACGCACACATGAAATGCATAAATAAGCTGAAAAATTAAAAGAAACCGGAAAAATTGCGTCAACACAAATGTTTGAATGAGGAGCTCTCACAAACACAAGCAACAAAAAGCAACACAAACACGCCACCACCTCAAAACAAACACAAAAAGTGAGAGACAAAATGAGAAACACACAGCTGCAATAAATCCTTCTTAGCACATGTGGAATCAATTCAGAAGAAAAAGATACAAAAAGTCACAAATAAAATGTGAGCAAGTCAATAAGACAAAAGACCGGTGAAGGAAACTCTTCAATCTGTGGTCCGTCCAACCCACAATGCCTACTACAGACCGCAGAACTAACTTCGCAGCAGGTATGCCATGGGAGGTTGAAGTTGAAAGGTCAGAGGTCCCATAGCCTTTTATGGTCATTCATATCCCCAGTGTCCAGTGCACGGCATAGAAAAGCAGGGCCCAATCCTCTTCTTCCGTCATTTCGGCCTTCCCCACCCGCAGTCAGAACCCATTCACACCTGGCTGGAGTGAGGAAAATCGGAGTGAACTGCCTTTCCCTGAGGACAGGACACCATGCTGAAACAGGGCCTCGAACCCTGATCACTGGTGAACGCTGTGTCACAAGTCCCACACCTGACTGATTCAGCCATGGTTTCTCCACCCACTCCATCCCTATCCACTAAACCAAAAAAAACAAATGACAACACAGACACAAACACACACATATATGCAGGACCTAACAAAGACAGATGCTTATCCAAGGAAAGAAGTGATCTACTGGAAAACATGGCTGCCTAGGAAATGAAAAAGAAACGCCCTGGATCTGTGGTCAGAACCCATCAGACCTTAAGTGGTGATCTGGGCGCTCGTCTTTCAAATGTGACAATAAACCGAAACTCCTGAATGCAGCATGCACTCAGAAGCACGGAAAAGAACCCAAGACAGCTAGAGACTAAGCCTGGCATCTCTGCTGCAAAATGAAGGGATCAACAAGGGACAGTGAAAGGCAGAAAAGAAAACAGAACAGAAAAACGACATGTCACGACACGGGACCAGCCTTCCAGAGACAGAATGTCCCCACTGACGGAGGACAGAGTGGTCACATCACCCTGACGCAACCTGCCAGTAACACTGAGACAAAGGACATCTCTGGCTCTGGGTCTGTCTCTTTCATCCACCTGCCTGACAGCAAGTGCTCACGTGGTGCAAGAGTTACTCTTCTTGTCCTTCACAGCTGAATTCTCTCCATTCCATTTCTGCTACTCTTCATGTCTTCTCGCTGCAGCACCGCCCAAAGCAACCACTGCCTGCATGTCAGATCAAGACCACAAGGACAGATATTCTGACATTCTTTTCAACTTGAGGAATTCTGACAGGATGTTCTGAAGGAAGATAGAAGAAATAACATTTGCTGCTGGGAGAGACGTTCACGAATGTCATAATTTCCTGACAGCTTTCAATGCAGATACAGGCAAAAAAAACAACAACAACCGAAACTGAAAAACAGATCTGACTCTCTATTTGTTATCCATTTAATCGATAATTTTTAGATATTTTCATGCACATAAAATACAAATGCACAATCTGTTAGACACTTCTTGCAGGCAACAAATACAGCATTGTATAAAATTCTAACTTGCACATGCACACACCACTGCATTAAAAATCACTCAACTCAAAAAGCATGTACAGTAAGCAAAAGCAATAAATAGGTCAGGAACTGTTTAAAGTCCAAAAACAGAACAAGTACAGGTCAAAAACGTAAATGTATAAAGAAGCACCACCTGGGTTAGTGAAAGAGTTGATAAAATCATCACCAATCCCAGAACCACATAAATTACACAGAAGCCAACAACAGCAAAGCACAGAGACTCAGAAGAAACAGCACTCTGATCATCAATCATCGGAAAGAAAACAGTTCCTTTCTCAAAAAAACATTTCCTGCTCTTATGTCTGTATGTCTGCAGATGGGGACGGCAGAGAAAGAGCTGGTCCAACAACGTCAAGGAATGGACCAAAATGACGATGCCAGATCTCCTCACGACAGCTACCAACAGAATGGAGTGGCGAGCTATGACATCTTCCTCATGTCCCCCCAACAACCCCAGCGGTCGAGGGAATGAGTGAGTGAGTGATGTCTGTATGAGCGTGTATGTGTGTGTAACCTGACTGAATGACACAGTAAGCAAATGATACTCGCCCAAATGGCAGCTGTCAGTCTCTACCTAGGTAAGCAGCATGTTGAGCAAATGACTTCGTGTTTGTAAAATGCTTAGAGCCTGGTCTCCGACCGAGGATAGGTGCTATGTAAGTACCCACATCAATCAGTTCTTTCAAGTCTTTCCGTCCTTGCCCTCCCTCCCCCCTCCCCCTGGTTCTTCTGTCTGTCCACTCTTCAGTTTCACTATGTGTGTATCTGTGTGCAAGCATGTCGTGTGTGTGTGCATGTCATGTGTGTGTATATCAGTGTATGTATGTCAGTGTGTGTATGTCAGTGTGTGCATACACTGAATTGCCTGTACAGCGCTTAGAGCTTGGTCTCCGACGGAGGATAGATGCTATATAAGTATCGATAAGTATCCACATCAGACAGAAGCATTGAGAATGGTTCTCTTGCTCACGGTGTAGTCTGTCCCACCTGATCCATTCCACTTTCAGTTAGCCGTGGTGTGAAGACAGAACCCAGCATAAACAGGTGTAGTCTGTCCCATCTGATCCATTCCACTTTCAGTTAGCCGTGGTGTGAAGACAGAACCCAGCATAAACAGGTGTAGTCTGTCCCATCTGATCCATTCCACTTTCAGTTAGCCGTGGTGTGAAGACAGAACCCAGCATAAACAGGTGTAGTCTGTCCCATCTGATCCATTCCACTTTCAGTTAGCCGTGGTGTGAAGACAGAACCCAGCATAAACAGGTGTAGTCTGTCCCATCTGATCCATTCCACTTTCAGTTAGCCGTGGTGTGAAGACAGAACCCAGCATAAACAGGTGTAGTCTGTCCCATCTGATCCATTCCACTTTCAGTTAGCCGTGGTGTGAAGACAGAACCCAGCATAAACAGGTGTAGTCTGTCCCATCTGATCCATTCCACTTTCAGTTAGCCGTGGTGTGAAGACAGAACCCAGCATAAACAGGTGTAGACTGAGGAATCCCTTGGCTTTTCCCCACTGAGGCCATGTATCGAAATCAAGAGCAAGACAAAAACGATTTTCTGAATGTAAAAAACCCAACAACAACAAAGATACAAAGCCGAGTGTAAAATTCAGAAGACAGACTGACAAAAATGAGATTCCCACAGGGTCTGGCAAGACAGCTGACAAACTTCACCACAACACGCTGAACACTGCAGCCTCTTGTCCCCTTCCGTTTGGAAAACTGACTGTCAAACATCTCACCACTCACATCACCATCAGCATATGACCAATCAGGCAAAGCAAAGCGTAATTCAGCATGACTGCTAATCTCTACACTGGTGACTAAGCTAAGCTTTTAAAACAGTTTTTCATGCACTGATCAACAGGTGGTTACATCATACCATGTTGATAATATCGCTAAATAAACACTGCTTGAAATGCGATACAGATATGAATGCCATTACAACAACAGGTAACCGGCACAAACGTGTCATGCGATACAGATATGAATGCCATTGTAACAACAGGTAACCGGTACAAACATGTCATTCCAAGCAAACTACAAGTCATCAAGCAGAGCACAACTGATAAAATCATGAGCTCCATACTGTTTAGAAATTCAATGCCAGCAAAAAGTAACTTTTGTCACTACCAGACAGAACCTTGGATCTCTATCACGTTGCACCTTGTTTCCTTGACCGATCATGTTGATCACCATGTGGACCGCTCACAAAGTATCCCTTTCAAATAAATGCTCTGAGCAGCTGCTCATTAAAACTTTTAATCAAGACATTGCAAGATCTTGCTCCGGTGACAACTCTGATCCTATTGCAAGCATTCAGCTTACCAGCATCATTACTCCCTACTTCTTCAGACTCTTCCACAGTTTTGTCTCCCGAACAGAAGTCAGAGGACATTGCAGGCAAGTTCTGGACTATCGCTGCAATCAACTTCCCCATATGTTCTGATCAGCTGACAGCAAAAATACCAATTTTTAAAAAAATGAAATAAGAAAATGTTGTTCTGATGGCTGATCACATGACAGCAATGATGTAAAAAATAAGATAAAATAAAACAAGAAAGAAGTGTTGTGGCAGCTCAGATGGAGGTGAGCTGACGTGTCTGGGTGATGTAGACCAGCAGCTTGCCCGGCCTCTGGGTGGCGCTCTCGTTCTTGCGGCCGAACAGGTTCACCTCCTGGGCACTGTTGTGGAAGTCGTCCGTGGACAGGAAGACGTGCTTGCCCATGTACTGGTCCCTCAGAACGTTGTTGTTCCAGATCTGGACAACACAGTGTAATGGCCTTTATTTTTTGTAGTGCTTTGAATGATTGTGTGCTTGAAATTGTGTGTGTGTTGTTGCTTGTGATGCTAAGGGAAGCAACTGCATGTTTCTTGTGAATAGAAATTTACTGGAATCATTGTTCCTCGATGTCAGTGAGAAGAGTTCTGAACAGCTCAACTGATCCCGTCACAGCAATTGTAAACGTGACAATCAGTTGGACCGGACTGGTCCTGGTGTTTAAATTTTGGCTGTTTACCTTTTTGTCACACTGATGAGCGGTTCATGTATTGTCAAACATTGCTACAAATTGTACTTCAAAACCAATACAGAACCTTCCTGAAACGACCCTCATGTGTCGTGTTCATTCCCTTTCCTTCCACTCCTGTCCTGCTCACCCTCTTCTTGAAAACAGCTGTCTCAAAGACAACCCACCCACCAACTACAACAGCTGTCTCAAAGACAGAACCCACCAACTACATCAACAGCTGTCTCAAAGACAACCCACCCACCAACTACAACAACAGCTGTCTCAAAGACAGAACCAACCAACCCAACAATTACAACAACAGCTGTCTCAAAGACAGAACCCACCAACTACAACAGCTGTCTCAAAGACTGAACCCACCAACTGCAACAACAGCTGTCTCAAAGACAGAACCCACCAACCAACTACAACAGCTCACCAACTACAACAACAGCTGTCTCAAAGACAGAACCCACCCACCAACTACAACAACAGCTGTCTCAAAGACAGAACTCACCAACTACAACAACAGCTGTCTCAAAGACAGAACCCACCAACTACAACAACAGCTGTCTCAACGACAGAACCCACCCACCAACTACAACAACAGCTGTCTCAAAGACAGAACCCACCCACCAACTACAACAGCTGTCTCAAAGACAACCCACCCACCAACTACAACAACAGCTGTCTCAAAGACAGAACCCACCCACCCTCCAACTACAACAACAGCTGTCTCAAAGATTGAACCCACCAACTACAACAACAGCTGTCTCAAAGACTGAACCCACCAACTTCAACAACAGCCATCTCAAAGACAGAACCCTTCAACCGACTACAACAGCTGTCTCAAAGACTGAACCCACCCACCCACCAATTACAACAACAGCTGTCTCAAAGACTGAACCCACCAACTACAACAACAGCTGTCTCAAAGACTGAACCCACCAACTACAACAACAGCTGTCTCAAAGACAGAACCCACCAACTTCAACAACAGCTGTCTCAAAGACAGAACCCACCAACCAACTACAACAGCTGTCTCAAAGACAGAACCCACCAACTACAACAACAGCTGTCTCAAAGACAGAACCCACCCTCCAACTACAACAGCTGTCTCAAAGACAAAACCCACCAACCAACTACAACAACAGCTGTCTCAAAGACAGAACCCACCAACCAACTACAACAGCTGTCTCAAAGACAGAACCCACCAACTACAACAACAGCTGTCTCAAAGACAGAACCCACCCTCCAACTACAACAGCTGTCTCAAAGACAAAACCCACCAACCAACTACAACAACAGCTGTCTCAAAGACAGAACCCACCAACCAACTACAACAGCTGTCTCAAAGACAGAACCCACCAACTACAACAACAGCTGTCTCAAAGACAGAACCCACCAACCAACTACAACAACAGCTGTCTCAAAGACAGAACCCACCAACCAACTACAAAAACAGCTGTCTCAAAGACAGAACCCACCAACCAACTACAACAGCTGTCTCAAAGACAAAACCCACTAACTACAACAACAGCTGTCTCAAAGACAGAACCCACCAACCAACTACAACAACAGCTGTCTCAAAGACAGAACCCACAAACCAACTACAAAAACAGCTGTCTCAAAGACAGAACCCACCAAATACTACAACAGCTGTCTCAAAGACAGAACCCACCAACTACAACAACAGCTGTCTCAAAGACAGAACCCACCCACCAACTACAACAACAGCTGTCTCAAAGACAGAACCCACCAACTACTACAACAGCTGTCTCAAAGACAGAACCCACCCTCCAACTACAACAGCTATCTCAAAGACAAAACCCACCAACTACAATGACAGCTGTCTCAAAGACAGAACCCACCCTCCAACTACAACAACAGCTGTCTCAAAGACAGAACCCACCAACCAACTACAACAGCTGTCTCAAAGACAAAACCCATCAACTACAATGACAGCTGTCTCGAAGACTGAACCCACCCTCCAACTGCAACAACAGCTGTCTCAAAGACAGAACCCACCAACCAACTACAACAGCTGTCTCAAAGACAAAACCCATCAACTACAATGACAGCTGTCTCTAAGACTGAACCCACCCTCCAACTGCAACAACAGCTGTCTCAAAGACAACCCACCCACCAACTACAACAACAGCTGTCTCAAAGACAACCCACCCACCAACTACAACAACAGCTGTCTCAAAGACAGAACCCACCCACCCTCCAACTACAACAACAGCTGTCTCAAAGATTGAACCCACCAACTACAACAACAGCTGTCTCAAAGACTGAACCCACCAACTTCAACAACAGCCATCTCAAAGACAGAACCCTTCAACCGACTACAACAGCTGTCTCAAAGACTGAACCCACCCACCCACCAACTACAACAACAGCTGTCTCAAAGCAGAACCCACCCATCTACTACAACAACAGCTGTCTCAAAGACAGAACCCACCCACCAACTACAACAACAGCTGTCTCAAAGACAGAACCCACCCACCAATTACAAGAACAGCTGTCTCAAAGACAGAACCCACCCACCAATTACAACAACAGCGTGCACCACAGTGACTAGGGGGGCAGGAAGCCATAGTACACAAAAGCCACAGAAAGAGAAGATGAAGAATACAGCACACAGAGATGCCAACCCCTGTAGGAACAATCAGGAAATTTGGAAGGAACATTTTCCACTTGGTAGGAACACTCAGACTCTGAGCCACATCACCAAATGTACATTTTATAGATCTACATGGCATACTAACACTTGAGCCTACCTGCAATATGGTGTAACTGCTACAATTAAGTTGATTGGTTCACTCAATGCTGTTTCAATATAAACATGCACAGGATTAGCTGAGCATCATCATGTGACACCAAGGTTAGTAGTGACTGCCAAGGCCTTGCGACTGATATGTCTGGAGTGTCTGGGTAATGCTACTACAGGAAAGCATGTTCCCTTGCTATGCAGCTGAAGATGAATTAATCGGAACAATTTTGATGTTTGGCGTAACGTCAGAAAAAAACTGCAATAATCGAGCATAACAAAACACGGCAAAACTGTAACAGCTGGCATGTCTGAGCATAAAATTCATGTTTACTTAAGTGTCAGCAGTTTGAGATAGAGAGGGAGGGAAGGGGAGAGAGAGAGACAGAGAGAGAGAGGGAAGGAGTAAGTGAGAGAGGGGGAGAGTCAGAGAGGGACAGAGATGGAAATGGAAAGAATGAGGGAGGGGGAAAGAGAGAGAGATGGAGAGGGAAGAAGAAGAGAGAGAGAGAGAGAAGGAAAGCAGACGATGGACTCACCTGGACCTTGAGGGGGGACTGGAGGGGCTTTTTGCGGTAGAAGATGGCGGAGTCTCCCCACTCAGGGTTGGTGGTGTTGGTCTCCACATGGGTGGACACCTTCTCCCCCTCACAGGAGATGATGCAGTACGGGTCCGCTCCCTCTGTGGACACAGGCCCTCACTCTCTGTATGTGCATGTAAACTGTGTTCTAAAAGCCGTGCACATTGACTGTACTCTCAAAGCCATGCACATTGACTGTACTCTCAAAGCCATGTACATTGACTGTATGTACTGACTGTACTCTCAAAGCCATGCACACTGACTGTATGTACTGACTGTACTCTCAAAGCCATGCACACTGACTGTACTCTAAAAGCCATGCACACTGACTGTACTCTCAAAGCCATGCACACTGACTGTACTCTCAAAGCCATGCACATTGACTGTACTCTCAAAGCCATGTACATTGACTGTACTCTAAAAGCCATGCACACTGACTGTACTCTCAAAGCCATGCCCACTGACTGTATTCTAAAAGCCGTGCACATTGACTGTACTCTCAAAGCCATGCACATTGACTGTACTCTCAAAGCCATGTACATTGACTGTATGTACTGACTGTACTCTCAAAGCCATGCACACTGACTGTACTCTAAAAGCCATGCACATTGTACTCTCAAAGCCATGCACATTGACTGTACTCTCAAAGCCATGCCCACTGACTGTACTCTCAAAGCCATGCACATTGACTGTACTCTCAAAGCCATGCACATTGACTGTACTCTCAAAGCCATGCCCAATGACTGTACTCTCAAAGCCATGCCCACTGACTGTACTCTAAAAGCCATGCACATTGTACTCTAAAAGCCATGCACATTGACTGTACTCGAAAAGCCATGCACATTGACTGTACTCTAAAAGCCATGCCCACTGACTGTACTCTAAAAGCCATGCACATTGACTGTACTCTAAAAGCCATGCACACTGACTGTACTCTCAAAGCCATGCACACTGACTGTACTCTCAAAGCCATGTACATTGACTGTACTCTAAAAGGCATGCACACTGACTGTACTCTAAAAGGCATGCACATTGACTGTACTCTAAAAGCCATGTACACTGACTGTACTCTAAAAGCCATGCACATTGACTGTACTCTCAAAGCCATGCACATTGACTGTACAGAGTAAACTGTACTCTCAAAGTCGAATACATGGAATGTAGATGTATACCAACTGTACTCTCAAAGTCATGTACACTGACTGTACCTAACCATACTCTCAAAGCCATGTATACTGACAGTATATACTAACTGTTCTATCAAAGCCATCTACACTGAATGTACAAAGTGACTGTACTCTCAAAGCCATGTATACTGACTACATACCAACTGTACTCTCAAAAGTTGAATAAATGGAATGTAGATGTATACTAACTGTAATCTCAAAGCCCTGTACATTAAATGTACAAACTTACTATACTCTCCAAGCCCTGTACAATGAATTACAAACTTTCTGTACTCTCCAAGCCCTGTACAATGAATTACAAACTTTCTGTACTCTCCAAGCCCTGTACATTCGATGTAAAAACTTACTATACTCTCAAAGCCCTGTACAATGAATTACAAACTTACTGTTATCTCAAAGCCCTGTACAATGAATTACAAACTTACTGTTCTCTCAAAGCCCTGTACATTCAATGTACAAACTTTCTGTACTCTCCAAGCCCTGTACATTGAATGTACAAACTTACTGTTCTCTCAAAGCCCTGTACAATGAATTACAAACTTTCTGTACTCTCCAAGCCCTGTACATTCAATGTACAAACTTACTGTTCTCTCAAAGCCCTGTACAATGAATGTACAAACTTACTGTTCTCTCAAAGCCCTGTACATTCAATGTACAAACTTTCTGTACTCTCCAAGCCCTGTACATTGAATGTACAAACTTACTGTTCTCTCAAAGCCCTGTACAATGAATTACAAACTTTCTGTACTCTCCAAGCCCTGTACATTCAATGTACAAACTTACTGTTCTCTCAAAGCCCTGTACAATGAATGTACAAACTTACTGTTCTCTCAAAGCCCTGTACATTCAATGTACAAACTTTCTGTACTCTCCAAGCCCTGTACATTGAATGTACAAACTTACTGTTCTCTCAAAGCCCTGTACAATGAATTACAAACTTTCTGTACTCTCCAAGCCCTGTACATTCAATGTACAAACTTACTGTTCTCTCAAAGCCCTGTACAATGAATGTACAAACTTACTGTTCTCTCAAAGCCCTGTACATTCAATGTACAAACTTTCTGTACTCTCCAAGCCCTGTACATTGAATGTACAAACTTACTGTTCTCTCAAAGCCCTGTACAATGAATTACAAACTTTCTGCACTCTCCAAGCCCTGTACATTCAATGTACAAACTTACTGTTCTCTCAAAGCCCTGTACATTGAATGTACAAACTTACTGTTCTCTCAATGCCCTGTACAATGAATTACAAACTTTATGTACTCTCCAAGCCCTGTACAATGAATGTACAAACTTTCTGTACTCTCCAAGCCCTGAATATTCAATGTACAAACTTACTGTACTCTCAAAGCCCTGTACATTAAATGTACAAACTTACTGTTCTCTCAAAGCCCTGTACATTCGATGTACAAACTTACTATACTCTCAAAGCCCTGTACAATGAATTACAAACTTTCTGTACTCTCCAAGCCCTGCACATTCAATGTACAAACTTACTGTTCTCTCAAAGCCCTGTACATTGAATGTACAAACTTACTGTTCTCTCAAAGCCCTGTGCACTGATTGTACACGCTAACAAACAGCACACTGAGTCTACCTACGCTATACCTATGCTATACAGGTGATGCTTTTGTGTGTGTTCGTCCACAGATTGCTGTTGACATTTAGATGGTTTGATGTCTGTGTGGGGTTATACGTATGGCATTTGATATTTTGGTGTTTGAAT
>JAAQRG010316651.1:6418-16802 GCA_011634625.1 Babylonia areolata | reverse complement strand
GCGTGTGCTTGGAACGGGGGTGGGTGGGGGTGTTTGCGTGAGGGGGAGGGGAATCTGTTAGCGTGCGTGCGTGTGTGCGTATGTGTGTGTGTGTGTATGCTTGGGAGGGGTCTATTAGCATGTGCGTGTGTGTGTGTGCGTGCTTGGGAGGGTCTATTAGCATGTGCGTGTGTGTGTGTTTGGGGAAGGTGGGAGGACAACCAGGCTCGCTTGCCTGTCATATACTGGTCCACTATTGGACTGTTGGTGTGTGTGTGCGTGTGGAGGGGGGGACGTGCCTCTGTATATGCCTGTGTGTGTCTCTGTGTGTTCGCGCGCGCGCACGTGTGTGTGTGTGTGAATAATAAATCCAAGCACTGGTGTCTTCGTTTCCATGAAGAAATGGAAGAAGCGTCTTGGTTTAAATTTTAGCCTTTGATTAATACCAGTTTGCGATGTGTTGGTATAATTACATTTGTTTGAGACATGTCTGTCTGTCTTTTTGTATTTATGAACGCATGATAACAATGTTAGACATGTACAAAAATATATCGCAGAACGTAAGATTTTCGTCAGCATATTAATTCCCGAAATATCCATACATACCAATGTGGACATTATATTATTACCATGGTAGTTCTATCAGTATTGATACGCCCACACAAAAACGTGAAACAACGTATATATTAAATGGTACAGCTACAAGCTATAGCGTCTTTACATAAATGAATAAATCATTACCGTTTCTATTCCTTTGCTGTCAGATAATTGTTGTTGTTGTGTTTTTTGTTGTTGTTTTTTCAGCTTTAGAGATTGGCTTGGAGAGAAGCCTGTCTGTTGACTTTGTAGTTTGTCTGTTTCAGGGATTATGGAGTTTAGCATGTTCGGGTTTGCTTTGGTGAGTACAGGTTTTAAAAAAAACCTAGGCATCCATGAATGTAGTATGGTGTGGTTTGATGTGGTATGGTGTGGTGTGGTGTGGTTTGATGTGGTATGGTTTGATGTGGTGTGGTTTGATGTGTGGTGTGGTTTGATGTGATGTGGTGTGGTGTGGTGTTTCGCTGAGGTATCCAATATTTTTGGCCGAGCGATAGTTTCGGCCAGGCCTGTTTGTGATTTATAAGATTCATTCCTGTTGTGATAGATTAGTTTTTTGAATGAATGAATGAACCGCTCAACGTCGTGACAGAATGGCTCAGGCATTGGACTTATTACCCAGTGCTCACCACGTGATCAGAGTTCGAGCATCCGTTTCGGACTGGTGATGTGACTTGGGGGAGGGGGGGGGGAGGGCACTTTACTCCGATTTTCATCACTCCACCCATGTGTGAATTGGGGTACCTGACACCCTGTTATGGACTGAATGTCAAAACGGCGGAAGGAGAGGATTAGGCCCCGCCCTCCTATGCCGAGCCCTTGACACAGTGGATATGAAACCAGTATTCCGATAGCCGTAAAAGGGTATGGTATCTTTAACCTTCAGTCTTTTCTAATTGCAGAAAAAAGGAAACGAGAGCGTACATTATTTTACTGTTCAGTTATCGCTAGAAAAAAATATAATAGACGTCAAATGAAAAGCAAATCACGAAACTGTATTAGGTGTGGCATCCTGCTTGAGTTCGTACAACATCCATGAAACAAGAATTCTCTCCCTGTAGCAAAAATTTCTTTTAAATGTCAAAAAAATATATTGACCTCAGCGCCCTGGTTATTCAATTTCGAGATTAGCTGTGGAGCAGATGATGGGCACTGCATGCGCGTATACACAGACACACACACACATGCAGACACAGACATAATCACACACACGCACGCGCACGCACGCAACCGCACACACGCACACACGCGCGATGGTCTTGTCAACGGTATGCACTGTGACTTCAGAACGGAGCAGACATTTGCGGGTTCTGGTACGAGACGACCTATGAGCTGTGCATTCGCTGGCATCAGCTGGGTGCCTTCTACCCCTTCGCCCGTAACCACAATGCCAAAGGGGACCCACCCGAGGTTTTTATGGTGAGTCAGAGTGTGAGCGTAAAAGATAATTGGTGTGTGTGTTGGGGGGTGGGGGTGGGGTGTGTGTGTCGGGAGGCAGGATATTGCGCATGAGCGCGTGTGTATGTGTGTGTGTTTTCGTGTGCGTGTGTGTGTGTGTGCGGGGGCGGGGGGGTGTCGGGAGACCGGATATCGCGCACGAACGCGTGTGTATGTGTGTGTGTGTGTTTTCGTGTGTGTGTGTGTGTATATAAAGGGGAACGGTGAGGAGAAAGGGGGTGGGGGTATCAAATGGGTTGTACAGGCCGTTGTTGTTTGCTGGAAGAGGAGGAAGGTGGCAGAATGGTCAAGGCGTGTGGGTCTGGGTTCAAACCCCACTCTCGCCCCTTCTCCCAGGCTGGACTGGGTAACCAAACTGAGCGTCTAGTCATTCGGATGAGACGATAAACCGAGGTCGCGTGTGCAGCCACGCATTTGGTGCACAGAAAAAGAACCCACAGCAACAGAAGTGTTGTCCTCTGGCAAGCTTTTGAAGAAAAAAATCCACTCTGATAGGTACACAAAGATATATGCATGTACTCGAGGCCTGACTAAACGCGCTGGGTTACAATGCTGGTCAGACATCTGCATGGCATATGTGGTGTTGCGTACAATGATTTGTCCGAACGCAGCGACGCCTCCTTCAGAAACTGAAACTGATACTGTTGTTGGCTGACCAGCACCTTGGGTCTGTGCGTATTCAGGCATCAGCTACCACTCCACCCAGGCAGCTCTGTCAGAATCCGTGTCAATCAATCGATCCATCCATCATCAAAAACTTGACAGTGAAACTGTTGTTACACCACCTTGCGTAGGCTAGGCAGCTCTGTCAGTATCTATATCAATCAATCAATATAGACAAGGCAGCTCTGTCAGTATCCATATCAATCAATCAATATAGACTAGGCAGCTCTGTCAGTATCCATATCAATCCTCGATATAGGCTAGGCAGCTCTGTCAGTATCTATATCAATCAATCAATATAGACAAGGCAGCTCTGTCAGTATCCATATCAATCAATCAATATAGACTAGGCAGCTCTGTCAGTATCCATATCAATCACTCGATATAGGCTAGGCAGCTCTGTCAGTATCCATATCAATCAATCGATATAGGCTGGGGAGCTCTGTCAGTATCCATAGTAATCAATCGATATAGGCTAGGCAGCTCTCTCAGTATCCATATCAATCAGTCGATACAGGCTAGGCAGCTCTGTCAGTATCCATAAAGATCAATCGATATAGGCTAGCCAGCTCTGTCAGTATCCATAAAGATCAATCAGTATAGGCTAGGCAGCTCTGTCAGTAACAATATCAATCAATCAATCCATCATGTCAAAAACCTGACACTGAGACTGTTGTCACACCACTTTGTGTTTCCTTCAGCATCAAGACCCTGCGGCCTTTGACCAGCGGTTCGTGGACATCGTGAAGAGGCCTCTGATGACCCGCTACCGACTGCTGCCTTACCTGTACACCTGCATGTACAAGGCCCACCTGCTTGGGGACACCGTCATGAGACCCCTCTTGTTCGAGTCAGTGTCACCTGTTGCTTGATTGTTTGTGGTGGTGTGTTTGTTGTGCCGTTCTGTACTTAAATCTAAAACCTCTTGACTGCCCTAAGACGTAACACTTACGTCCATAGTGACGGACGTCACTGATGACATCATCAAATAAAGGAAGGTGTCTATGGAAGGCTAAAAATTCACACGTTTGATCCAGAGTAGTATATTATCTCCAGATCATTTTTTTTCAGTTTTTGGCTGATTGAATATTGTTTTACTGTTGTTGTTTTTTTTGGGGGGGTTCCCTGACAGTCAAGGAGTTCAATGACAAGGGGTGTGTGTGGTGTGGTGTGGTGTGGTGCTTGTTGGGATGAGGTGATGTGGGGTGGTGGGCTGGGGTTGCCTGGGACGAGTGGTGTGTTGTCAGGTGGGTTAGGCGTGTGTGGTGTGGGGTGGGGTGGTATTGTGCGTTGGGTTTGTGTGCGATGAGCTGGCGGGCAGGGGTGAGGTGGGATAGGGTGTTGCGTGTAGGCAGTTCGGTGTGAGATCGCCTGGGATGGTATGTGTGGTATGATGCGTTGGGGTTCTGGTATGGTGTGGGGAGTGCTAGGTAGGGTGGGGGGTTGTGTGGGATGGGTGGGGATTGTGTTGGGTGGGTTGAGACTGTGTGGGCATTGTGTTCGATGTGCTGGGATATTGTGTAGGGTGGAGGAGGATTTGTGGGGTGGATGGGGATTATGTGGGTGGGTGTGGGGTGGGTGGAGATTGTGTGGAGTGGATGTGGATTGTGTGGGGTGGGTGGGAATTGTGTTGGGTGGATGGGGATTGCGTGGGATGGGTGTGGGGTGGATGGGGATTGTGAGGGGTGGATGGGGATTTATGTGCAGCGGGATGGTGTTGCGTGTCGTTGGGGTTGTATGTTGAGGGGTTGGGTGAAGTTGGGTGGGGTGTTGTGCTGTACTTACTGGGCAGGAGTTTTGTGGTGTGGGATGGTGGGTTGGGGATTTTGTGGTGGTGTTGGGTTGGGTGGTGCGTTGGGCATGCGGTGCTGGGTGGGTTAAGGTTGTTTGGGATGGGTTGGAGTTGTGTGGGTTGAGGTGGTGTGAGATAGTATGGTATTGTGTGTTTGGGGGGCGGGGGGGGGAGGGGTTTGGGGGGTTTGGTATGTTGGGATTGTTAGAGTGGTGCGTTAGGGTTGTGTGGTGGTGTGGAGTGATGATACGTGGGTTGGTGTGTTGGAGCTGTGTGGTGGTGTGAGGTTGGGTGGTGCTGGATGTGGGGGAGCGTCGAGACCTTTGATGACCCGCATGCATGTGACAGCGGGGTGTTGCGAAAACGCTTTGTCTCTGTACATGATTCAGCGCTATATATAAATACATGTTTTTTGTTTGTTTGTTCGTTTGTTCTTAATTGTTTATTTTCATTATTGTTGTTATTATTCTTTACATCATCAGTGTCATTATTATTGTTGTTGTTGATATTATCATCAATGCTATTATAATCATCATCATCATCATCATCATCATCATCATCATCATCATCATCATCATCATCATCATTATTATTATTGTTGTTGTTGTTGTTATCATTATTATCATTATCATTAATATCATTATTTATGCATTTTATTGCAGGTTCCCCGTGGACATGAAGGCACGGGACATTGACAGGCAGTTCCTTCTGGGACCCGCTCTTCTCGTCTCGCCTGTTTTAGAACCTGTGGGTATCTGTGTTTCTGTGCGTTTCTGTGTGTGTCTGTGTGTGCGCGCAAGGCCCGAGCAGCATCCACTGCCACGACAGCACCCACTCACTTGTGTCCCACATGTGGGCGAGCGTTCAGGGCCCGGATTGGCCTCGTCAATCACCTCCAGACCCACAGCCACCGATCTTCCATCTGATATTTGAAGCCATGGTCATCTTCGAATCCGAAAGACGAACATCATCAGTGTGTGTGTGTGTGTTTGCGTGGTGTGTGTGTGTGTGTCCACAGGTGTATCTCGTATGTTTGTGTGTGTGTGAGTGTGTGGAGGATAAGAGTGGTATTTGTGCGTGTGTTGTGTGTGAGTGTGTGTCTGGGTCTGTGTGTGTGCGTTAGTGTGTGTGTGTGTGTGTGTGTGATATGTCCTGGTAACCATGCAGAGTTTGACTTGCTGTGTTCCACACGAGCGGGCTGATTTATAGCTGCGTCGGATGTTCCCTGCGACCACAATGTTCATTTGTCGGTACAGAGACTGATAAAGTCCTTGCGTTATGTGTATGGGTGTGGATGTGTGCGTATATATTCGCACACGAGCGCGTGTATGCCCGTGTGTTCGCTTGCGCACATACACGTGCATGCAAACGTGTGTATGCGCGAACTTGAACATGATTAGATATTAATTATTATTCCTGCTGTTTGATTTTAGTTCCTTTTTACACATTTCTGGCGTTTCATCTTCAGTTTCACGTGCGCGCAAACGTGTGTGTGCGTGAACGCGAACGTGATTAGATATTATTGATTATGCCTGCTCATTGAATTTAGTTCCATTGTGCAAATTTATGGCGTTTCATCTTTAGTTTCCTTTCAACAATTTTGTATGTGCTGGAAAGATGGGTGGAGAAGCGGGTGGGTGGAAACCGGGTGGATGAAAGGACAGATTTAACAGATAATGCTGCGTCTCTCTTGCAGAATAAGGCCAGTGTGGACGCGTACTTTCCACTTGCTCGCTGGTTCGAATACAGCACGGTAAGTTTTTATGTGGGTCCAGTTTTCTTCATCTTCTCTCTCTCTCTCTCTCTCTCTCTCTCTCTCTCTCTCTCTCTCTCTCTTTCTGTCTCTCCTGTGTGTGTGTGTGTGTGTGTGTGTGTGTGTGTAGAATGGAATAAATTCGTACGTGTCTAAAATCACCTTGCAGTGAAAAGACAAGAAACAAATGAGGAGTAAAACTTGAGAAGGATACTGGTAGTGGTGGTGGTGTTGGTGTGTGTGTGTGTGTTTGTGTGTGTATGTGTGTGAGAGAGTGTGTGTGTGTGTGTCTGTCTGTGTGAGTGTGTGTGTGTGCATGTGAGAGAGAGAGAGAGAGTATGTGTGTGTGTGTGTGTGTTTCATTTTCTTTCTTTGAAAAAAAAATCCCAAATAAGACAACCGGCCTGCTTCCACAGAAACCGTCTGGTATGCAACAGAAGAAATGAAAATAATGGTGAACGACATGTGACGCGTTCTTTGTGATGACGTCGCTTTCAGGGAGAGGAGGTGCAGCTGGGGATGGAGGGAAAGACCATCACACTGGACACCCCACTTGACAAATACAACCTGCACGTGCGTGGCGGTTACGTCATCCCATGGCAGAGGCCCTCAGTGACGACATACGAAAGGTAAGTTGTGATGGATTGGATTGTCTTTTCTTTATGCGTTCTTGGGCAACAACTGCGGACTTCAATCGTATCTTTATGAGTGGGCTTTGTTTTTGTTTTGTTTTTGTTTGGTTTGGTTGGGTTTTTGTTTTTTCTTTACGTGTTTGGACGTTTATAACCCCGCCATACTTAGCTTTGGAGTGATGGCCTAGAGGTTACGCGTCCGCATAGGAAGCGAGAGAATCTGAGCGCGCTGGTTCGAATCACGACTCAGCCGCCAATATTTTCTCCCCCTCCACTTGACCTTGAGTGGTGGTCTGGACGCGGATGAGACGATAAACTGAAGTCCCGTGTGCAACATGCACTTAGCGCACGTAAAAGAACCCACGGCAACAAAAGGGTTGTTCCTGGCAAAATTGTGTAGAAAAATCCACTTCGATAGGAAAAACAAATAAAACTGCACGCAGGAAAAAATACACAAAAAAAAATGGGTGGCGCTGTAGTGTAGCAATGCGCTCTCACTGGGGAGAGCAGCCCGAATTTCACACAGACAAATCTGTTGTGATAAAAAGAAATACACATACAAATACAAATATTCCGATGAATATGAGGAGTCCCTGTGGCAGATTCGGTCAGGCCGGTTGGACTTCTGATCCGGTGTTCACATGTTATAGGGGTTTGAGGTGCTGTTTCGACATAGCGTTGTGTCCTTGGGAAAGGCACTTCACTGCTCCGATTTTCCTCACTCCACCCAGGTGACTGACTTCGATTGGGGAAGGTTGAAACGGCGGAGGGAGGGGATTGGGCCCCCGCCTTCCACTGCCTAGCCCAGAACCAGTGGATATGAATTCACTGCTCCATTAGTAATGACAGGCTATGGGATCTTTAACTTTTTTTTTTACTCATTAATTCCGATTTCAGTTGGGTGCATGCTGTCTGTGTGTTTTGGGAACTCACAGAATACGGACATGAGTTATGGGGCCTTAAGCGTGCGTAATTGATCTGCGTATGTATACACACGAAGGAAATTTATAGCACTAACAGGTCTGCATGCCTGTTGAGTTGGGAGATTAGAAAAACATAATTTTTGACATTCACCTCCACCTTAATTAGGTCAGGTCATTAGATCTGCTACTGGTAACCTGTAATCCAGTACAACCTGTTCAGGGTCGGGTTGCCGGCGACTAAACCGGCACTCCCACTGCTCCCTTCCGGGACTGGTGAGGCGGGTGGCTAGACACCCTTATGGATATCCATAAAAGGGCGTTGGCTCAGGAGAGCCACCGACGGCCATCTAGCTCCACTGTGCTGTGTGCATGCCACACGCAGTTGGCCCCCGGGGTGTGTCTACCCATGCATGCGAAATCTGGATCCGGCAGAATCTGCGGAAGAAACCTATCGGTTCAACGGAGAGGAAGGCGGTTACAGCAATGCACTGTGGAGTGCAGAGAGCAAGATGAGACACCGAAAGGATATCTTGGTCATCCACTGCATCCGTGCTCATCCTCCAGTCGTCTCGACTTAGTCTTGCCACTGGAAATTGGTGGACCCGGACGAGAGTGAGGTCGACGTTGCGCAACTCCTCTTCACTTTAAACAAACTCATCGCGCAAGTCATCAGTCATCCAAAATGACCTTTCATCCTTCATCACTTCATCACCCCCAAGTCCTGTGGCGACAGGCGAGCGACGAAACGACAGGTGTGGGTACACTGGCAGTCGCAGCCGCAGACCTGCACACAGGCGGCTCAGGCCATAGGGTCGTTCTTCGTCGACAGGAGCAGCGATGGAGCTCGGCAGCCATCTGAGCGTCTGAGCAGCCCTCTTTAGGAATGCACTGCTCACCTCCCTGGCATGAGGAAGGGGCTAGAAAAGGTGCCCTAAAAATTGCCTGCTCCATATCACCCTGGCCAGCATACTGCGGCTGGCGGGGACCCTACATCAGCGGTCGAAACGAAAAGAAAGAAAAGAAAAAAACAAGGATCGTTCCTCTCACCATTGGTGCTTGGAACATAAGGACTCTCCTGGACAGAGATAACGCGGACAGACCCCAAAGGAGAACCGCACTAGTTGCATCCGAACTCGCCAGATACAACATTGACATCGCAGTCTTGAGTGAGACTCGGCTTGCAGGCGAAGGCGAGCTCTGTGAACGGGGATCTGGTTACACCTTCTTCTGGAATGGACGAGGAAGCGAAGAGCGACGTGAGGCTGGCGTTGGTTTTGCAGCAAAAACAGCACTTGTCAGCAAGCTAGCTGGAATCCCAAGGAGTCAACGATAGGCTTATGACCATGAAACTCCCACTGGCATCTGGCCAGAAGCACCTCACCATTGTCAGTGCCTACGCCCCAACCATGACCAACCTGGATGAAGTGAAGGCGAAGTTCTACGAGGACCTTCACTCTGTCATTACTGCTATCCCAAAAGCAGACAAGCTCATCATTCTTGGGGACTTCAATGCTAGAGTTGGCTCTGACTACATCTCCTGGGATGGAGTGATTGGAAAGCACGGTGTGGGCCACTGCAACCCAAATGGATTGCTTTTGCTTCAGACTTGTGCAGAGCACGAACTGCTGATAACCAACAGTTTTCTGTCTCCATACCCGTAACAGGACGTCATGGATGCACCCTCGCTCAAAGCATTGGCATCTCATCGATTACGTCATCATCAAGAAAAGGGATAGGCAAGATGTACGTGTAACAAAGACCATGTGCGGCGCCGAGTGTTGGACAGACCATCGCCTTGTAGTCTCGAAGCTGAATATTCTAATCCAGCCCAAGAGACGCCCCCAAGGCCAGAAGGCTCCAAAACGGCTCAACATCGCTAAGCTGAATAACATCACCATCAAACAGTCCTTTGTGGAGCTGCTGGAAGATCGTCTGGAATCTGCCTCTCTGGACAGCCAGAATGTGGAGTCTGACTGGAGGACCCTGCGTGAGCTGATCTATAGTACAGCTTCAGAGACCCTGGGACCCATGACCAGAAAGCACAAGGACTGGTTTGATGAAAACTGTGATGAAATCAAGCAGCTTCTGGATGAGAAACGCCGTCTGCATCAAGCCTACCTGAGCAACCCAAAGTCCACATCAAAAAAGGATGCGTACGATGCCATCCGCAGGACTGTTCAGCAAAAGTTACGCCAGATGCAAGATAAGTGGCTGAGTGACAAAGCTGATGAGATCCAGGGATATGCTGACAGGCACGATATGAAGAGGTTCTATGATGCCTTAAAAGAAGTCTACGGCCCCACATCCTCAGGATCATGCCCCCTCCTCAGTGCAGATGGGAATACCTTGATCACCGAGAAGGAGAAAATTCTCGAACGCTGGGCTGAGCACTTCAACAGTGTCTTAAATCGCCCTTCATCCATAAATGATGAAGCCATAGACCGTCTCCCACAAGTCCCCATCAACGAAGCACTGGACGATCCGCCAACACTTCTTGAGACCCAGAAAGCAATCCGTCTGCTATCCAGTGGCAAAGCACCTGGCTCAGACTCATACCAGCAGAGGTCTACAAGGATGGAGGCACTGT
>JAAQRG010316631.1:2500-16767 GCA_011634625.1 Babylonia areolata | reverse complement strand
CTGTATTTTGTCTTACTTCTTGAATCAGTACGTTTATCAACCACCATCACAACCACCATCCCCACCATCAACATCACCACCACCACCACCGCCATCGCCACCATCACAATCACAACCACCACCGATAACAACAACAACAACGTCACATCAACCAGGACTACGACAATTTTATACGTTATCTCGAGCATAGACTTCACACTATGCTGTACAAAAACACCCGACAACATAGGCAGCACCGAAATGGGGCCATCATTAGTCACACTTCAAATTACCGGCATCGGAGATGAGGGGGTGGGCGGTGGCGCCTGCCTGTGGCGATGGCTGATTCAGAAGCAAGTGAGAGGGGGTGGAAGGGAGGAATGTAGGTCACCGGGGGGTGAAGTAAGGGGAGAGGGGGTGAGGTTGGTGGATGGGATTTAATTATATTAGGGGTATGGCGGCGTTTAAAGGGTTACAAGTGAGTGATACGAAGTCTGCCGGGTGTGGAGCGATGAAAGCAGCTGACAGCTCACGAGTGTTTTATTTCCTGGAGGCGGCACTTCTCTTGTCCCCGTAGACATAATTGTGGTCTGTTGCAATGGGGAAATCATTTTCAGCTTAGTCTTTTGTGAAGGACTACGCCTCTCAAACTGGAAGGCAAATTTGTACTGGCTTTTGCTGCTGCAACCTTAGGGGCTAGTTGGCCTTTGGGAACCATCCCCAACGCCGTCTTAAAACCCTCCTTGCCGAGAGAGAGAGAGAGAGAGAGAGAGAGAGAGAGAGAGAGTGGGGATGTAACTTGGGCAAGACACTCTCCACTATTATCAAAATCTAGCCCGGATAGTCGGGACGGCAGTTACCTCCTCCTGCTGTTCTGATGGTCATAATGGAACACGACTGACTATCATACATAGGCATATATAGTGTAGAGATGTAAACATATAATACATCTCAGTGCTTGTCTTGTCCCCTCTCATCTCTCCTCTCTTGTGTCTTTTTTTCGTTTTTTGGGTTTTTTTTTTTTTTCTTTTCTTTTCCCCTATCTCCTGTCACACTCGATGAGCATTGTTAGGGAAGAGAGATTGGGTGAAAATGGTCGCCCATTCTGGCTGTCTTCGCGCCCGACTGATGATTGTTGTCAGAAAGGATTCTTTCCACTGAGTGGTGTCTCCCCCCCCCCGCCCCCCCCCAGCCCCGCCCTCCCCTTCCCCAGTGTGACAAATCACAACAGACACTATCGAACAGGTTGGAGAAAAATGATCACTCAGTCTGGCTCCGCGACTGAGCCGCGATTATTGATGTAGCTGGTGGGGTTGGAGTTTAACAACCTTTAAAAAAGAAAAAAAATATTTATTTATTTTTTTAAATATATTATATTTATTTATTTACTTATTTATGTACGCTTATAGTTGACTTCATCAAGTTTTTGCGCCTCATACATATTATTAGTAGTGGTAGTAGTTTTTTTTAAAAATCTATTATTTATTCACCTTTTAAAAAAATGTATTTATCTATTATTTATTCACTTTTTTTTCCAAGGCCTGACTAAGCGCGTTGGGTTACGCTGCTGGTCAGGCATCTGCTTGGCAGATGTGGTGTAGCTTATATGGATTTGTCCGAACGCAGTGACGCCTCCTTGAACTACTGAAAATGAAACTCTTTTACATTGGCCACCATCATCATTATCATCTTCATCATCGTCGACATCATCATGATTTTCTTCTTCTTCTTCTCCTCCACCTCCTCCTATTTATCCTTTTTTCTAATGTCGTGTTCTTGTTCTCGCTGTTCAGTGTGTGTGTGTGTGTGTGTGTGTGTGTGTGTGTGTGTGTGTGTGTTCTTATCCTCCTCCTATTTCTCTTCTTCCTCCTCCTTTTTCTATGTTTCCAATCCAGTAACCTCCTCACCACCTCCCTCTCCCATCCTTCCTGTTCTTCACATCCACACGTCTTCGTTTCCGTCTTATGTCATCACTGCCTCCTCCCCCCCCCCCAAACCCCCTTCCCACCCCCCCCTTACCCAGCCCCAAAACATCACCCTTTTGTCTCTGTGTCCTCTCGGCGAAACGCGAGGGAAACAAAAAGAAAAAAAAAAAAACTCTTTCACGAAGCTGATTCAAAGGAGACTGGATCCATTTTCACGTCTTAGAATTCTGTTTTTTGTTGTACACACGTACCCACTACCACCACTCCAGTCTCTCTTTTCCGCTTCTTCCTTCTTCTTCGTTCGTGGGCTGCAGCTCCCGTGTTCACTCGTATGTACACGAGTGGGGCTTTTACGTGTATGACAGTTCTTACCCTGCAGCCATACTCCGTTTCCGGGGGTGTGCATACTGGGTATGTTCTTGTCTTTCTTCCACTGCACTTCTCCTTCACGTTCCTTTCCATATAATACACGCTATTGAACAACAACACGAACAACCACCCCTTCTACTTCTACTCCCCAAATCCCTTTCCTTCCCAACCTTACGTTCTACGTCAACGAAATGGAGAACAGATGTCACACGCGAAAAGCAAACTGCACGACCAGGAAGTGAACAGGGGTGTGTGGGGGTGTGAGGGGTTGTGGGGGTGAGGGGGGATGATGAGGAGAGGGAAGGACGAGGAGGGTTTGGGGGTGGGTGGGTGGGTGGGAAGTGGTTGTAGAGGAGTAAGGGTGGGGTAGTGAAGAAGATGAGGATGCGGGTTGTATTATATTGTAGGGTCTTCTTACTTTACTTCTGGAGTGCCGTTTATTCTCTGACTTCCTGTTTAGAGTCTGTGTGTGTGTGTAGGGGGGGGGGGGGGACAGAAGGGGTGGTGTGTGTGTGTGTGTGTGTGTGTGTGTGTGTGTGTGTGTGTACACGCAAGACGAAGCCCTATGGGCGAAAATTTGAGAGCAGAAAAAAGGAGGACAATAATTTTCTTTGAGGTATATTGGTATATTTACAATTTCTTTGTCGTTCTCTTTCAAGAATCTACCCTTGTGGAATGATTTTCATGGAGTGGTACCAGCCAGTCCAGGATTTATCTTGTGTTTATCTCTCTCTCTCTCTCTCTCTCTCTCTCTCTCTCTCTCTCTATATATATATATATATATATATATATATATATATATATGTGTGTGTGTGTGTGTGTGTGTGCTTATGGTTTAAATAAAATGTGACATTAAGAAAAAGTTATACTGAACAGAATGTTTTCATGTATTGAAGAAACTATATATATTTATATAAAGTGAATAGAGAAAGAAACAACAGAAGAAAACCCGACGAGTTACACTCGTGAAAATTGTGAATAATGGATGAATCCAGCAGCAAGCCAAAAGGGGTGTTCCAACGAGGAAGTTCAAATGAAAACAATACTTTGGCAATCGATGGATCGCAGAGTATTGCTGACACTCAAAGATTACATTTCAACATGGATGTGACAGTGTGTGTGTGTGTGTGGAGGAGAGGGATGGGGTGGGGGGTGGGGGATACGTGGGTGCGTGAGGTATGAACGAAAAGGAAATTCGAAATGTTAGTTTACCAGGGTAATGAGATTAGCAAGTATAAACGATTTTTTTTTCCCCACCCAGCTTTGGGCATAAAAGTGAAAAGCAAAATAAGAGCCAAAACAATGATTAGGGAGGAAACAAAATAAACAAACAAAAAAAAAACATACAAAAATGTAAATTGCATCACACAAGAGAGGGAGAGAGAGAGACAGATGCAGGTAGATAAAGAGAGACAGAACGTGTCTCTGGTGAGATTGAAAAGAGGTTGAAAGATGGTGTGTGTGTGTGTGTGTGTGTGTGTGTGTGTGTGTGTGTGTGTGTGTGTGTGTGTGTGTGCGTGCGTGCGTGCGTGCGTGTGTGTGTGTGTGTGTGCGTGGGTGGGTGGGTGGGTGCGTGCGTGCGTGTGAGCGTGCGTGCGCGCGTGTGTGTGTTGAGGGAGGTGATGTTGGATCCTAATCCTGTACAATACATTATTGATACCTGAAGGATGACGACAGTTGTGAGCAGATTACATACAGGAGGGGAAAACGAGGGAGGCAGAGGCTGAAAACAGAGTCAGGGATTCCGTTGTGTCTTAGAATCTGTGCATGAGCCGATCAGTATTGCACTGTGTCCCTTTCTAGTTACTGCACTGACATGCAGACAGACAGACAGACAGACAGACATATAGCTAGATAGACAGACAGACAGAAAAATAGATAGATCGCTGGCATAGTATAGATGAATAGATGGAAAAGACAGACAGACAGACTGACACTGAGAGTGAGACAGACAGACAAACAAACAGACAGGTGGTTGGATGGAACGTTAAACACAAGGCCAGACATGCAGACAGATACACTGACTGATCCAGACAGATATATTTTGGTGATGGTCAATTGTATCCAACTAAAGCTTGGTTATACACTATCAGTTCTTGTGAGCTTGTGTCAGACAGGCGCAAAATGTGACAGAGTGGAGACAGTTTATCTGCCATCCCTGAAACCACTTTGACGACAGAGTTCAGTCGATCAGGACAGCATTAAATGTACTCAATAGGTCCATAAGTGTACGGCCAGTTTTCCCACAAGTACATCATGTATAGCAGAATGAAGCATGCTACTTGTAGGAAAACTGGCCGTGCACGTATAGTAGAGGAAGAGGAGGAATTTTGTTTAATGTCCCTCACACATATCGGTGACTGAAGACATTAATTTTTTGTTAGAGTATTAATGTATGCAATTGAGTATTATCGTTTTGAAGAGGAGGGGGTAGGTATGAATGGATGCAATTGAGTATTATCGTTTAAAAGAGGAGGGGGTGGGTATGAATGTATGCAATTGAGTATCGTTTAGAAGAGGAGGGAGTAGGTATGAATGTATGCAATTGAGTATTATCGTTTTGAAGAGGAGGGAGTAGGTATGAATGTATGCAATTGAGTATTATCGTTTAAAAGAGGAGGGGTAGGTATGAATGTATGCAATTGAGTATCATCGTTTTGAAGAGGAGGGGGTAGGTATGAATGTATGCAATTGAGTGTTATCGTTTAGAAGAGGAGGGAGTAGGTATTAATGTATGCAATTGAGTATTATCTTTTAGAAGAGGAGGGAGTAGGTATGAATGTAATTGAGTATTATCGTTTAGAAGAGGAGGGGGTAGGTATGAATGTATGCAATTGAGTATTATCGTTTAAAAGAGGAGGGGGTGGGTATGAATGTATACAATTGAGTATCGTTTAGAAGAGGAGGGAGTAGGTATGAATGTATGCAATTGAGTATTATCGTTTTGAAGAGGAGGTAGGTATTAATGTGTGTAATTGAGTATCATCGTTTAGAAGAGGAGGGGGGTAGGTATGAATGTATGCAACTGAGTATCATCGTTAAGAAGAGGAGGTAGGTATGAATGTATGCAATTGAGTATCATCGTTTTGAAGAGGAGGGGGGTAGGTATGAATGTATGCAATTGAGTATTATCGTTTTGAAGAGGAGGTAGGTATTAATGTGTGCAATTGAGTATTATCGTTTAGAAGAGGAGGGGGGTAGGTATGAATGTATGCAACTGAGTATTATCGTTTAGAAGAGGGGGTAGATATGAATGTATGCAATTGAGTATCATCGTTTAGAAGAGGAGGTAGGTATGAATGTATGCAATTGAGTATCATCGTTTTGAAGAGGAGGTAGGTATGAATGTGTGCAATTGAGTATCATCGTTTAGAAGAGGAGGTAGGTATGAATGTATGCAATTGAGTATCATCGTTTTGAAGAGGGGGTAGGTATGAATGTATGCAATTGAGTATCATCGTTTAGAAGAGGAGGTGGGTATGAATGTATGCAATTGAGTATCATCGTTTAGAAGAGGGGGTAGGTATGAATGTATGCAATTGAGTATCATCGTTTAGAAGAGGAGGGGGTAGGTATGAATACTACAGAGGAGCAAGTGCAACCAACGTAGGCATGGAGAACTACTATTCAGCTCGATGCATGGAACCCCGGGCCACACCCCTCGGTTTCCACGTGTATCGCTGGAACCGCTGACACGTGTTGTTTATACAGCACACAGGTCAGTGCGACGGGGGACCAGAGAACCCACACCTACTGTCTACAAGCTCTCAAAGGGCGACTTCAACCAGGGACACACTGAACAAAAATACCCCCGGAGACCAAAACACACAGCCCAGACTTATATTCGTCAGTGGAGAGGAAAACTAAACGGATGCAGCGTTAAAACAAGAAAGGAAAGAGAGAGAAAAAAAAAAATCGGGCGGGTTAGGTGCTTGGCCTGCAAAGCGGATGTGACTCAGATAAACGGTGGAAGTAAAGGAAGCGAGGTTGGCTCTCTGCATGTTGCAAGTCGCAGAGAGGAAGTAGAATGAAGTTGAAACGGAGTTTCAACACAGGGAGTGGGGCATGTAGCTCAGAGAAAGAAGGGTTAGAAAAGGGCTCTTACTGTAGCAGTGGGGTCTCTGCGATGCTTTTCACTTTGCGACCAATCTCTCTCTCTTTTCCCGCCTTTACTTCCATTCCCCCATTCTCTGCTTAATCTCTCCCCCCTCCTCTCTCCCCCAACCCCCACCACCAGCCCCCCCCCCCCTCTCCTGTTTCCCCATCCGGCTTCCTTCACGCGCGACTGGGTGAGTAGAGGGGCCAATTGGTGGCATCGTGGGAGTGGGTGGTGGTGGTGGTATTATGGGTGTGAGGGTGTGAAGTGGGGGTGGTATCATGGGAGGGGGTGTGGAGATGGGTTCCTGGGGCTGTACTGTGGGTGATGACAGACAGTTGGGTTTTTTTGTTGCTGTTGTTTGTGTTTGTGAGTGGGTGGGTTGTTTTCTCCCTTTTTCCTTTTTGTATTTATCTTACTGTTGAAAATTTTGTTTCGTTTGTTTCTTGCTGATTGGTTTTGTTTCTTCACTCCTTCCTGTTGTTCTTTCTGTATCCCTTACTTTCGTTTATCTCGTTTGAAAATGTTTTGGTTTCTTGCCTTTCCTTAATGCGTTTCTTTGCTTCTTGCATTTGCATTCTTCTTTCTTTCTGTCTTTTTGTTCTATTTTTCGTTGCTTTGATTTTTTTTTTTCCCTTCTTTTCGCTCTTTGTTTCTTTGTCTGTTTAAATGCTTACAGACTTCTTTATTTGTCTGTTTAATATCTATGGGTCGTTACTGCGTTAACGTATTCATGAGTTCAACCTGCATTTGATCAATCAAAACTGTCTGAAATTTGAAAACTTGTTTCTCCTCGATTAAGTAGGTATTTGGTCAGTCAGTCAGTCACAGTCTATTCTTATTCGTGAATCAGCTTAGTTACGTGAATTATGAATTGAAACAACGTCAAAAATAGCCTGCAGTTTCGCGCTTGTGTGTGTGTGTGTGTGTGTGTGTGTGTGTGTGTGTGTGTGTGTGTGTACACGCGAGCGTGCGTGCGTGCACGTGTACTTTGAGGAAAAGGAGGAGGTGAACAGTCAGGAGTATAGTGAGAAACCAGCATGTCAAGACGATGGTTTGATGAACCAAAGATGGGGTCTTTCTCACTCAAATGTTGAGGTGAACTGGCAAAAGTCCACATGCCTTTGCTAATAACTCAATCCGTCCAGTTGCCAGCAGGTGTCACGAAATTGATCCACCCCTGTCCATTTTACCCCGTGGTGTAAATCGGACAGGGATTTGAGAAATGGTTGTAGTGTCGTGTTGGTTTCTCTCTGTGTCCCTGAATGTCTTTCTGTCGCTCTTTCTGTCTCTGTCTGTCTCTGCCTCTTTCTATCTTCATCATTCTATCTCTGTCTTTCTGTCGCTCTTTCTGTCTGTGGCTGTCTGTCTCTGCCTCTCTCTATCTTCATCATTCTATCTCTGTCTTTCTGTCGCTCTTTCTGTCTCTGATTGTCTGTCTGTCTCTGCCTCTATCTCCATCATTCTGTTTGTCTTTCCGTCTGTTTATCCACCACCACACCACCCCCTCTCTCTCTCTCATTTCACTTACTTTTTTCCATTCCTTTTCCCTTTCGAGAGCTGGAATAAAACAACAGTTACAACATAAAATACAACAACAACAACAACACCAAAGCATGTTTTTGCCTACCCTATTCTCATTTACCCTTTACCCTCAGAAAATGTAATTCATTAGGTTCAACTCAAGTCTCTATCTCTTTCTCTCTATATCTCTGTCTCTCTATCTCAACCAACCAACCAATCAATCAATCAATCAAATGTCTCCGTCAATAATCTGTCTCTCTCTGTCTCTGTCTCTGTCTCTCTCTCTCTTTCTCTCTCTCTCTGTGACTCTGTCACTTTCTGTCTTTGTCTTTGACTCTCTCTCTCTCTCTCTCTCTCTTTCTTTCTCTCTCTCTCTCGCCATTCCCTGTGCGTAACGATCGATTTGGACTCATCGATTCTCTGATAACCAAATTTCCATCCTAGCTCCAAGAATAGAAAGGGCTTGGGGGCGAGGATGGGGGAGGGGTGGGGGTGGGGGAGGGATTCATTCCGAATTACTCGGCGAGATAACACAAGAACGCTACACACAGTGTTGTTGAACCAAGGTCAGGGTCAAAGGTGCCGGCCAAGGCAAAGGTCACATTCCACGGATAGTGTTCTCATCTGTCTCTCTGTGTCAGAGGCAAGGTGAGGGGAGACGTGAGTGTCCCGGTGTGTTTTCGCTGACAATGCAGTGAGTACGGCACGGGGCCAGTGCAGGAACATGGAATGTGGAGGCCTTAACCAACCTAAACCACTTGGGAAGGACGGCAAGGTGGCTGTCACTCTGGTGGTCATGGTTCGGGTTGTTGCTGTACGTCTTTGCTTTTGTGCGTCTGTCAGAGGGGTTTTTTCTCTCGGGATGTGTTTGCCTCTGTCGATCAACAGCTATGTGCTTCTGTGTCTCTGTCTCCCCCACCCCTCTCTTTTTCTTCCTGTTCTCTTTCTCTCCCCCTTCTCTGTCCGTGTCTCTCCTTCTGTTCCCCCCCTCCGCCTCCCCCTTTCTTTCTCTCCTCTATCTCTCGCCCCCCCTGTCTCTAACTCTCTTCTGCCTCCTGTGCTCCCCACTCTTTCTCCTCCCTCTCTCGCCTCCCTTCCACTTTCTCTCCTTCCGTCTCCCTGCCCCCACTTTCTCTCCTCTCTCTCGTCTCCCGTGCTCCCCACTTTCTCTCCTCTCTGCCTCCCTGCCCACTCTTCTTCCTCTCTCTCGCCTCCGGTGCCCCCACTCCTTCTCTCCTCTCTCTCTCGCCTCCCCCTGCCCCCCACTTTCTCTCCTCTCTCTCTCGCCTCCCCGTGCCCCCCACTTTCTCTCCTCTCTCTCTCTCTCTGTCTCCCCCACAATGTCATTCTTGTCAGCAAGGAAATGAAAATCCCTGGGCCGATGAACCAACCCCCCCCCCCCTTTCTCTCACATTTACCCCCCTTCACCCGCCTCTGTCTCTCTCTCTGTATCTTTCTCTCTCTCTTAATGTTACTCTTGTCAGCAAGGAAATGAGAATCCATAGACCGAGTAACCAGTCCCCCCCCCCTCTCTCTCTCTCTCACACCCACACTCTTCTTGCCTTCCTCTCTCCCTCCTTCACCCGCCTCTCTCTCTCTCTCTGTTTCTTGCTCTCTGTCTGTCTGTCTCTGTCTGTCTATCTGTCTGTCTCTCTCTCACTCTCTGTCTCCATCACAATGTTGCTCTTCACAGCAAAGAAATGAGAATCCCTGGACCGATTTAATATTAACCAGCACTCCTTATCTCCTCACACACATTTTCTTCCATCCCTCTCTCCCTCCTTCACCCGCCTCTCTTTCTCTCTCTGTGTCTCTCTTTCTCTCTGTCTCTGTCTCTCTCACTCTCTGTCTCCCTCACAATGTTGCTCTTGTCAGCAAAGAAATGAAAATCCCTGGACCGATTTAATATTAACCAACACCCCCTTTTCTCTCACACACTCTCTCCTTCCATCCCTCTCTCCCTCCTTCACCTGCCTCTCTCTCTCTCTCCGCCTCTGTCTGCCTATCTGTCTGTCTGTCTCTCTCTGTGTGTCTGTCTGTCTCTCTCTCTGTGTCTGTCTGTCTCTCTCTCTCTGTCTGTATCTCTCTTTCTCTCTCTCTTAATGTTACTCTTGTCAGCAAAGAAATGAGAATCCTTAGACCGATTAACCAATACCCCATACCCCCCATCTCTTTCTCTCTCACACACTGTCCTTCTCTCCCCCTCTTCCTCCTTCACCCGCCTCTGTCTCTCTTTGACTTGTGTGTCTCTCTTCGTCTCTGTCTGTCTATCTGTCCGTCTCTCTGTCTGTCTCTGCCTCTGTGTCTGTCTGTCTGTCTGTCTCTCTATCTGTCTTTGTCTGTCTCTCTGTCTCTGCCTCTGTGTTTGTCTGTCTCTCTGTCTCTGTCTCTGCCTCTGTGTCTGTCTGTCTCTGTCTCTGCCTCTGTGTCTGTCTGTCTCTGTCTCTGCCTCTGTGTCTGTCTGTCTGTCTGTCTCTGCCTCTGTGTCTGTCTGTCTCTCTCTCTCTCTCTCTCTCTCTCTCTCTCTCTCTCTCTCTCTCTCTCTCTCTCTCTCTCTCTCTTCCTTAATGTTACTCTTGTCAGCAGGAAACGAGATTGTCTAGACCGATTAACCAACCACGGCTGTGAAGAGGTTGGCGTTACGGATTGGTGAGTGAGGTTGCGGGTTCCACCCCCATCAGAAACGAATCGTTGCGGGTCCCGGATAGCAGAGCACGAGCACGGTGACGAAGTAAAGTGTAATGTTGGACCCGAATGACGGGCGCAATAGCCGAGTGGTTAAAGCGTTCGACTTTCAATCTGAGGGTCCCGGGTTCGAATCTCGGTAACGTCGCGTCGTGAGTAAAGGATGGAGATTTTTCCGATTTCCCAGGTCAACATATATACATGTGCAAACCTGCTGGTGCCTGAACCCCCTTCGTGTGTATACGCAAGCAGAAGATCAAATACGCACGTACAAGATCCTGTAATCCATGCCAGCGTTCGATGGGATATATAAACAAGATCATACCCAGCATGCAACCCCCACACCGAAAACAGAGTATGGATGCCTACATGGCGGGATAGAGCGGTCATACACGTAAAAGCCCACTCGTGTAAATACGGGTGAACGTGGGAGTTGCAGTCCACGAACGCAGAAGAGGACACACATAACATAGTCCCATTCCCCAGTTACTTTCTCAATTTCTTTTCTTTTTTTATTTTCTCCAATGCAGACATGTGGTAGCTTTTTTTTTTTGCTTTTTTTTTTCTTTTCTTTTCACCAGTCCGCACACTTTAACATCTTATTGAAACTGAAACTGAAACGCTATATTTCGTTCAAAGTTATTCTGTTGTGTAAGAGATATAGGATTCACACCCCAGCGGCTGTTTGTCTTTTGGGTCAAGGGGTTTGTAGGTGGTCACCCCAGTCCTATGTGAACGGCCATGCAGTAAGCAACAATAATAAAAAGTAAGTAAAGAAAGGTGATAGCCATCATGGATTTCTTGAAACTGTGACAGGTGAGAGGAAGGTGGGAGGACGGTGGCAGAATGATTAAGACGCTTACCTGCCAATACAGTGTCCGTGAGGATCGGGGTTTGAATCATTTTGGTTTAAACAGTATTTTATTTGGAACATGTCACAATACAACACAGATATCGATGAACAGGACAACAAGAAAATCTTATATAAAGTCCTGCCCTGTCACATGTTCATACTGAATATGTGACGGATGTCATCATAACTAGAAGACGTGAGTTTTGAACAAAACTAAGCTGAGATAAAGTGAAGAAAATGAATAAAAAACGAGTGGTGGAGGAAGAAGTCAATCGAGAGAGAACGAGAAGCATCAACGCTGGGGCACAAGCACAGCAAGACTTAACTTGGCCGACAAACAAAGCGGCGAGGGCCAACCGTCCCGCGAAAAAAAAAAGAAAAGAAAAAAAGGCAAGCACGCCATCATGTATTCATATCACTAATCGTTTTCTCGTCCGTTCTCCTAAGTTTGACTGGAAAATCAAACTGAGCGTCTGGTCATTCGGATGAGACGATAAACCGAGGTCCCGTGTGCAGCAAGCACTTGGCGCGCTGGTAAAGAACCAATGGTTACTAAAGTGTTGTCCTCTGGCAAACTTATGTGAAACAAACCCACTCTGAATGGTATGAATACACAAATACAATCATTATATAGGCTTGCACTCAGAGTCAGACAAAACGTGCTGGGTTCTGCTGCTGTTGAAGCATCTGTCCAACAGGTATGGTGCAGCGTATAAAATTATTACTTTGTCGGAACGCAGTGACGCCTCCTTGAGAAACTGAAGACCGAAATAAACGAGAAAGTTTAGTGGACAGGGAAGTTGCTGTAAAGTGCTACACAACCGGATGACTGTGTTTTACACACAGTGTCGACCATGTGTATTCTTCTTTTTCTTCTTCTTCTGCGTTCGTGGGCTGCAGCTCCCACGTTCACTCGTATACATGTACACGAGTGGGGTTTTACGTGCATGACCGTTTTTACCCCGCCATGTAGGCAGCTATACTCCGTTTTCGGGGGGTGCATGCTGGGAATGTACCTTGTTTCCATAACCCACCGAACACTGACATGGATTACAGGATCTTTAACGTGCGTCACTTGATCTTCTGCTTGCGTATGCACACGAAGAGGGTTCATGCACAAGCAGGTCTGCACATATGTTGACCTGGGAAATCGGAAAAATCTCCACCCACCCTTTACGCCGTTACCATGTGTATGAAAAACACAAAGAGCCTACACCATGGAGCCTTTAGAGAGTAATATAGGCTCTTTGCCTGTGCTCTACAGGCATACAGTAGGCTTTTGGGGCCAAGGCAAGGGGTTACATTCCACAGATAATGTCCCCATCTATCGCTACGTCAGACGGCAATGCTCACACTGCCACCAGCTTCGTCACGCTCGTTGGTTGCTCCACAGCACTGCAACTGGCACGGGAGTAGGGGCGATGGTGGGGGTGTTGGGAGGGCGGGTGGGGGGGGGAGGTTGGTTGAGAGGGGTGGGGGGTGCTGGGGGGTCAAGTGGGTGGGGGGAGGATGCTTATTGGAGGATGGAGGGGCGGGCAATTTTTGCGACCTTGTGCGTGTCATTGTGTGGTGATGGTGCTGTGCTCTGTTCAGTTTGTGTCTGTGTCTGTATCACTGCCTGTCAGTTCAGTTTGTCAGTGTGGGTGTGTATGTGGTTTGCCTGTCTGTCAGTCTGTCTGTGTCCTTGCCTGTTCGTCAGCTTGGGTGTGTTTGTGGTTTGGCTGTCTGTGTCTGTGTCCTTGCCTGTTCGTCAGCTTGGGTGTGTTTGTGGTTTGGCTGTCTGTGTCTGTGTCATTGCCTGCCTGTTTGTCAGTGTGGATCTGTATGTGGTGTGTCTGTCTGCCTGTCTGTGTCTGTGTCAATGCCTGTCTGTATCTGCCTGTGATCTCTGTGCTTGCCTGTCAGTATCTTCTGTGTGTCTTTCTCTGTCTTACTTTCTGTCTTTGTGCATGGCAGACAGCAGGATCCCGAAGATGCTTTTGTATGGAAAGCTGAAGGAAGGCCACCGTGAACCTAGAAGACCCTGCAAGCGCTTCAAGGACACCTTGAAGACAAACCTCAAAGCCTGTGACATAGACATCGCTTCCTGGGAAACTGATGCCCTTGGCCGCTCTCACTGGAGGATGCTGTGCTGTAGTGGCATAAAAACGTTGGAAAACAAGAGAACGCTGGCCATTACGGAGAAGCGTGAGCGAAGGAAGCAGGGCTCAACTTCTGGAGACGTTTTTCCTTGCAACACATGTGGGAAGTGCTGCGCATCCAGAATCGGCCTCTTCTCCCATATGAGGACACACACCGAGAGATAAGCCTGCCTGCCTACTCATCCGTCGGACCGACGGGAGACTCCATCAGCTGCCTGTGATCTCTGTGCATGCCTGTCAGTATCTTCTGCGTGTCTTTCTCTGTGTGTCTTTCTGTCTTTGTACCCATGTCTTTCTTCCTCTCATCCTCTCTCTATCCGTCTCAGTCTCAATGTGTTGTGCTGATTCGGATTTATAATCAGTCAGGAGTGTTCTTTTAATCCACTTATTGTTATTATTATTATTATTATCATCATCATCATTTGCTCAGTACAGAGAATATCTGTTTAATTTCCGAAGGTCTTAGGTCCAAACTGAAACAGTCTGTACAAAACCCAGTGACCATCATTGAAGACACGTTTCACTTGGACTGTCCTAGCACTCGTTATTTTTTATTATTCTTTAATCTCTAGTGCTTACCTTCAGTCAGTATACAGCGCAGTTATCTGATGAACCTTGGAACCACTTAAGTTGTGAATCTCACAACTTGAGAAACTGAGCACTATTTTCTCTTGGTAAGTTGGTGTGCGGGATTC
>JAAQRG010316619.1:0-16821 GCA_011634625.1 Babylonia areolata | reverse complement strand
ATCTACTCTTATGGTGGGCCTCACATGGTGGACCATCTGCTCTTATGGTGGGCCTGTCATGGTGGACCAGCTGCTCTTATGGTGGGCCTCACATGGTGGACCAGCTGCTCTTATGGTGGGCCTGTCATGGTGGACCATCTGCTTTTATGGTGGGTCTGTCATGGTGGACCAGCTGCTCTTATGGTGGGCCTCACATGGTGGACCAGCTGCTCTTATGGTGGGCCTGTCATGGTGGACCATCTGCTCTTATGGTGGGCTTGTCATGGTGGACCATCTGCTCTTATGGTGGGCTTGTCATGGTGAACCATCTGCTCTTATGGTGGGCCTGTCATGGTGGACCAGCTGCTCTTATGGTGGGCCTGTCATGGTGGACCATCTGCTCTTACGGTGGGCCTGTCATGGTGTACCATCTGCTCTTACTGTGGGCCTGTCATGGTGGACCATCTGCTCTTATGGTGGGCCTGTCATGGTGGACCATCTGCTCTTATGGTGGGCCTGTCATGGTGGACCAGCTGCTCTTATGGTGGGTCTGTCATGGTGGACCAGCTGCTCTTATGGTGGGTCTGTCATGGTGGACCATCTGCTCTTATGGTGGTGGTGGTCTCCACTCTGACTCATGTCAGGAGGCTTACCTGTCAGAGGTACTGGAATGCAGAAGAGAAGAAAGGAAAAGTGAAGTGACTGTAAAGTGTGTAGTGCTCTACACTATACCAGAGGAGTACACTGTGGAAATGTTTAATTTGTCCATTATCATTATTGAACATCAGTCAGGTACCTGTCCTCTTTTTTTTTTTCAAGCTGATGTGGGGTAGCATACATGGATCAGTATGCACCCTTTATCAGCTCCATGAAACCAAAACTGAGAATTGATTATAATGATGGATGTTTTAATGAAACAAAACCACAATGACTGGTGTTTTCAATCAATGAAACAAAACTACCAGGAAACACACATTCACACGTATTTACACATGTGCGCACACGCGCGCGCACACACACACACACATGCACACATGCACACACACACACACACACACACACGTATCCACACATTCACACACACACACTCACACACACACACACACACACACTTTAACACACACACACACACACAGAGACTCAAATAACACACACACGCATACACATGTATTCATACATTCACATACACTTTCATACACAAACACACACACACATATTCACACACTTTCACACACACACACACACACACACACACGTTTTGTTGCCTTCAGTTGTCACTGGACCACCGCATCGTGATCCTGAACTGCATAGAGCGCATTGTGAAGGAGACGCTGGACGCTCTGGACGCTCGCATGGCTGTGGACCTCATTCAGCTTGCCTCCCAGGAACTCACCCAGTCCAAGGTAACCAGGGGGGATCCAGGTGTGTGGGGTCCAGTGTGTGGGAGTCCAGGTGAGTGTGGGGTCAGGTTTCTGAGGTCAGGTGTGGAGGTCTAGGTGTGTGTGGTCAGATGTGTAGTCCAGGTGTGTGGGGTCAGGTGTGTGGGAGTCCAGGCCTCCCAGGAACTGACCCAGTCCAAGGTAACCAGGGGGGTCAGGTGTGTGGAGATGCAGGTGTGTGGGATCAGGTGTGGAGTTAACGTGTATGAAGATGCAGGTGTGTGAAGATCCAGGTGCATGGGGTCAGGTATGTGATCTGTGTGCATGGGGTCATGTGCCTTGAGATCCAGGTGTGTGAAGATCCAGGTGTGTGGGGACTCTTTAGAAAGGAAGTGTATCATCAGGGAAAATGTATATTTTATATTCTAGAACAAGTTTAAATTTCAAAAACCAATATTAAACATGCAGTTTCATGCACAAGTTGGTCAGAAAAGAAAATTATCACACATCACACGATTCTTTTTATCTAAGAAAATGTTCTCTTCTAATGCTGTTATAAAGAATTCATTCTCATTCTGACATGAACTCTTGAATATTTTGATGGCACGTGATTTGTGCTTGCCAAGCCATAGACACATTGATGATTGAACATGAATTCACTGGTCTGATGGCCATACAAGGCTGTGGGACCTTTAACCTTTTAACCTTTTGTTTGTCAGAGGTTGGAAACAGTCCTTTTCTTTTCTCCTCAGTCAGTGTTGTGTGAACAGCTGGTGAATGAGGGTTGATGAGGGCTGTCAGTCAGTGTTGTGTGAACAGCTAGTGAATGAGGGTTGATGAGGGCATTTAGTCAGTGTTGTGTAAACAGCTGGTGAATGAGGGTTGATGAGGGCTGTCAATCAGTGTTGTGTGAACAGCTAGTGAATGAGGGTTGATGAGGGCTGTCAGTCAGTATTGTGTGAACAGCTAGTGAATGAGGGTTGATGAGGGCTGTCAGTCAGTATTGTGTGAACAGCTGGTGAATGAGGGTTGATGAGGGCTGTCACTGTTGTGTGAACAGCTGGTGAATGAGGGTTGATGAGGGCTGTCAGTCAGTGTTGTGTGAACAGCTAGTGAATGAGGGTTGATGAGGGCTGTCAGTGTTGTGTGAACAGCTGGTGAATGAGGGCTGTGTGTGGTGGCAGGAAGTGGAGCCGGACTGGCAGACGGCGGCGAGTGGTGTGCTGGTGGCCCTGGGCAACAAGTACTGTGACGACGTGATGGGGGAGATGCTGCAGAAGTTCCAGCCTGGAGTGCTGCCACACTTCTTTGTGGTGCAGACCATTGGCAACCTGGCTTCTGCCAATGGTACTCGTCCCTCCACCACTAGTTACTTTCTTTTTATCACAGGATTGGGAACGTTTTGTTTTCTATACTTTGAGCAAGGTGGCAGAATAGTAAAGATGCTCTTCTGCTAATACAGAGTCCTTGAGGGTCTGGGTTTGAATCCTTCTCTTGACCTTTCTCCCAAGTTTGACTGGAAAATTGAACTGAGCATCCAGTCGTTCGGATGAGATGGTAAACTGAGGTCCCGTGTGCAGCATGCATTTGGCACACTGAAAAAGAACCCATGGTAACAAGAGTGTTGTCCTCTGGCAAAATTATTTAAAAAGCAAACCACTTTGATAGTTAAACGAGTATACAAGCTTGCACTCAAGGCCTGACTAAGCATGTTGGTTATGCTCCAGGTCAGGCATCTGTCTAGCGGATGTCGTGTAGCATTCAACATTTGGATTGCCCTTGTATTGTTAAATCAGATGCTGCCAGTCCTCCATCTTTTCCACCAATTCACCAACTGATTCCCAAGTATAAAGGTCCTTCACTAACTGATTCCCAGGTATAAAGGTCCTTCACCAACTGATTCCCAAGTATAAAGGTCTTTCACAAACTGATTCCCGGGTATAGGGGTCCTTCACAAACTGATTCCCAGGTATAGAGGTCCTTCACAAACTGATTCCCAGGTTTAGAGGTCCTTCACAAACTGATTCCCAGGTGTAGAAGTCCTTCACAAACTGATTCCCAGGTATAGAGGTCCTTCACTAACTGATTCCCAGGTATAAAGGTCCTTCACCAACTGATTCCCAAGTATAAAGGTCTTTCACCAACTGATTCCCAGGTATAGAGGTCCTTCACTAACTGATTCCCGGGTATAAAGGTCCTTCACCAACTGATTCCCAGGTATAAAGGTCTTTCATCAACTGATTCCCAGGTATAAAGGTCCTTCACCAACTGATTCCCGGGTATAGAGGTCCTTCACAAACTGATTCCCAGGTTTAGAGGTCCTTCACAAACTGATTCCCAGGTTTAGAGGTCCTTCACAAACTGATTCCCAGGTGTAGAAGTCATTCACCAACTGATTCCCAGGTTTTGAGGTCCTTCACCAACTGATTCCCAGGTATAGAGGTCCTTCACCAACTGATTCCCAGGTATAGAGGTTCCTCACTAACTGATTCCAAGGTATAGAGGTCCTTCAACTGATTCCCAGGTATAGAGGTCCTTCACCAACTGATTCCCAGGTATAGAGGTCCTTCACCAACTGATTCCCAGGTATAGAGGTTCCTCACTAACTGATTCCAAGGTATAGAGGTCCTTCAACTGATTCCCAGGTATAGAGGTCCTTCACCAACTGATTCCCAGGTATAGAGGTCCTTCACCAACTGATTCCCAGGTATAGAGGTTCCTCACTAACTGATTCCAAGGTATAGAGGTCCTTCAACTGATTCCCAGGTATAGAGGTCCTTCACCAACTGATTCCCAGGTATAGAGGTCCTTCACCAACTGATTCCCAGGTATAGAGGTTCCTCACTAACTGATTCCAAGGTATAGAGGTCCTTCAACTGATTCCCAGGTATAGAGGTCCTTCACCAACTGATTCCCAGGTATAGAGGTCCTTCACCAACTGATTCCCAGGTATAGAGGTTCCTCACTAACTGATTCCAAGGTATAGAGGTCCTTCAACTGATTCCCAGGTATAGAGGTCCTTCACCAACTGATTCCCAGGTATAGAGGTCCTTCACCAACTGATTCCCAGGTATAGAGGTTCCTCACTAACTGATTCCAAGGTATAGAGGTCCTTCATCTTTTCCACTAATTCACCAGCTGATTCACTGTGCCACTCAACAGCTGCTGATGACTACTCTTTTAGGCCCTATATGATTTTCTCATGCATTGTACAGCATATGCACTCTCATAGGTACCCCTTTTTAGCTCCCGGGATGGTTATCACTGTTGTTGACATGAAGTAAGTGTTGACATTAAAGGTAAAGGTGACAGGTGTATGGCTGTGTGTGCAGTGTATGGCATGGTGCCTCACCTGATTGTTGATGGTTATCACTGTTGGTGACATGAAGTAAGTGTTGACATTAAAGATGAAGGTGACAGGTGTATGGCTGTGTGTGCAGTGTATGGCATGGTGCCTCACCTGACTGTTGATGGTTATCACTGTTGGTGACATGAAGTAAGTGTTGACATTAAAGATGAAGGTGACAGGTGTATGGCTGTGTGTGCAGTGTATGGCATGGTGCCTCACCTGACTGTTGATGGTTATCACTGTTGGTGACATGAAGTAAGTGTTGACATTAAAGATGAAGGTGACAGGTGTATGGCTGTGTGTGCAGTGTATGGCATGGTGCCTCACCTGACTGTTGATGGTTATCACTGTTGGTGACATGAAGTAAGTGTTGACATTAAAGATGAAGGTGACAGGTGTATGGCTGTGTGTGCAGTGTATGGCATGGTGCCTCACCTGACTGTTGATGGTTATCACTGTTGGTGACATGAAGTAAGTGTTGACATTAAAGATGAAGGTGACAGGTGTATGGCTGTGTGTGCAGTGTATGGCATGGTGCCTCACCTGACTGTTGATGGTTATCACTGTTGGTGACATGAAGTAAGTGTTGACATTAAAGATGAAGGTGACAGGTGTATGGCTGTGTGTGCAGTGTATGGCATGGTGCCTCACCTGACTGTTGATGGTTATCACTGTTGGTGACATGAAGTAAGTGTTGACATTAAAGATGAAGGTGACAGGTGTATGGCTGTGTGTGCAGTGTATGGCATGGTGCCTCACCTGACTGCAGTGCTGGGAACTATGCTGCCCATGCTGGGTCTGGCTAAGTACGACAACATGAGATGGGTCTTTGCCTCGGGTGAGTGGGGGTACTGTTGACCTGGACAGTGTTTTCTCAGAGTATAGGCTCTGTGATTCTCTGTCATGTTTGGAGTAAGAGAAAGATGATAAGAACACGAGTCACAACAAGTACCTGAGATAGAACTTACTTGTCAGGAAACCTAATGGCGTAAATGTTATTTCTGCCCTTTGTAAAAGTGGTGGGACTCTCTCAATGTTGTCAGGAAACCAAATAGTGTAAATATCACATTTACCACGTGCAAGACTGGTTGGATTACTTGGAAACTAAATAGTCTGTATCTGTCTGATAAAAGACTGGTTTTACTGTCGAAATATTATCAGCAAATCAAATAGCCTAGATGATATATCTGCCTAGAAATATTGCCTGAATATTACCTGGAAACCAGATAGTGTAAATGTTATGTCTGCTGTGTGTAAGACTGGTGGGATCATCTGCTGACACATATTCTCTGTACCCCACATTGTAAAAAAAACAAAAACAACTACAAGCACAGCTTACCTTTTATACTTTGGTCCTGTCACCTGGAATAAACTTCCTGCCAACTCTGTCCTGCTGAAACAAAATCTCCGTTCAGTCAATCAATCAGTCAAAAACACTTTATTAATCCACATGGAAATTAACTTATGCAATCACAGGCTCGTTGTAAACACCAACATAAAATGATCATGTGCAACATAAAAAGAGATTAAAACTAGTCAGATAAGAATTCCCAATAGCTGACGACAGACTAACACCAACCATCCACCCCCTCCCCAAAAAACACTCACGTTAAGACAATAGGGTATTGCACAACAATATTTACAAATGAAAACGTCCAATAAATAAAAGGTATATATTACTAAGATAACATGTATGCGCGCGCACACAAGCACACACACACACAGCCACACACACACGCGCGCGCGCACACGCACACACACACACACACAGAGGTTAAGACCATAAGGTATTCAGATCTGGGCTCAAAGCATGTCTCTACAAACCTGCTTTCATGGATGTGTAGGTTGTTGGCATGTGGTGTGTGTGTATGGGGGTTGGGTGGGATGTTGGGGTTAGGTAGGATGTGCTGCACTGTTACAACACAATCTTCCTGGGGAGAGCAGCCCAAATTATCACAGAAAAATCCGTTGTGACAAAGAATGATACAATACGATATGATACAATACAACCCAACACAACACATTAGAGTGAGTACTATGTCCCCCAGCACTGTCCAAGTTCAGCGAGGCCATTGTGGAGTATGTGGCCAACCTGGACAAAGCCCCAGACTCCTCTGTGTCCAAGGACAGGTTTGCCGGAGAGATCTTCTCCGCCTATGAACTGCTCTTCAACAACTGGCTCCAGTCCAAAGAAACCAAGGTAACAGCTGGGCTGAGAGTGTTGTTGGATTGAAGACCACAGTCACGAACCACTTGACCTCAAAGGCGAAATGCCAATAGCTCGTTAATCTCACCCATACAGTGTTGTTGGCTCTCTTAACCCTTTGCCTCCAGACATTGTTGAAAGAGGATTGCAGCATGGAATGTCTTTAACCCTTTGACTGCTGCTGTTTGGTATGCTTGTCAATGCAGTGCTGTCAGCTCTATTATCTATTATTTATTTACTCTTTTTTTTTTCTCAAGGCCTGACTAAGCACGTTGGGTTACGCTGCTGGTCAGGCATCTGCTTGGCAGATGTGGTGTAGTGTATATGGATTCGTCCGAACGCAGTGATGCCTCCTTGAGCTACTGAAACTGAAACTGAAACTGTCAGCTCACTGAGATAAGAGAGAGCTTACTGGTCAGGATGCCAGTGATCATTCTTTATCTGGACTTTGACTGAATTACTTTTGTTCAGCAAAATCAGTGACACTGTTGAGGAGAACACAAAAATAGTAAATGCTCTTCAAACTCCTGCCACCTTGATTTCAACTGTTAAGGGTTAAAGCGTGATATATAACTGTAACTCATGACAGTTCATCTTTGTTTATTCAACAGTGGGTTTTGTTCTTTGTTTGTTTGTTTTGTTTTGGGCTGTTTAAAAAAACAACAACTTTATTTGTCTTCATTTTCTTCCATGATTAAGTTTTGATTTTTAATTTTTATTTCAACTTTGACGTCCTGTCTCAAATGTCATATAAAGTGTGTGAGTAAAGTGTTTGGTGTTGTATTTTAGAAAATTGTTTTGTCACATTACATATCAGCCATCATTTTAGAAACGTGTCCACTTCCAGTCAAATTGCGGAAATGTGTTTGGCCAGTGCTTCAGCTGTTTGTGCGTAATAATTATGGAAATGAGAAATTTGTTCTTTGAATGAAGAAAACTAAACCACTAACCATCTTTGTTTCTGTACTTAAGTGATTAATTTATTATTAGAATTGTGTTTATTGTTGATGAGCTGGCAGAATTTTTTCCCCCTGTTTATTCTTTACACTAAATTTGGAGAGAAAAAAAGACTTCAAAAGTGGTTTGTGCACAAAAAGCTGTGAGCAAGCATTCTTTGAAATCATAGATTGTTAGGGTGTACATAATTAAAGTAATCTTATCTGTCTCAAACAGACATAAACATAATCTGTTAGATGAAAACAACAGCTAATACTAATTCTACACAAATGTTTTGTATCAGTTTCTCTCTTCTTTTTTTTTCTTCTTTTTTGTTTTATTATTATTTTTTAAATGTTCTTATTCATCAGAAATGTGTATGCTATGCATCTACAACTACAGATTGAGGAGGCTGTTGGTCACATAGAAATATAATGACAACTAATATCAAGTCTACATGGACGTTTAATATTGTTCTTTGAAATAAATGTATATGCATCTGAAATTGTGAGCTGCACAGCTACAACTACAGATCATGGAAGTGTGGGATACAGAGAGATATTATGACAACTAATATCAGTGCTGCATAGATGTCTAAAATTGTGTTCTTTAAAAAACAAACAAAAAAACTGTGTGTCTGAAACGTTTATTTTACACAGCTACAACTGCAGATAGTGGAGGCAGGGGGTCAGATGACTTACACATCTTTACATGCAACTGAAATATGTCACACACTACATTTAAATTTGTATGTTACACAGCTGCACTGAAGTGTGTATATTGCACAGCTACTCTGAACTGTTTGTGTTACACAGCTACACTGAAATGTGTGTGTTACGCAGCTACTTTGAAATGTGTGTGTTACGCAGCTACGCTGAAATATGTTTGTTACACAGCTACACTGAAATGTGTGTAACACAGCTACACTGAAATGTGTGTTACACAGCTATGCTGGAATGTGTTTGTTACACAGCTACATTGAAATGTGTTTGTTACACACCTACACTGAAATGTGTGTTACACAGCTACACTGCAGTGTGTACAGTTACACTGAAATGTGTGATATGCAGCTACACTGAAATGTGTGTTACACAGTTAAGCTGAAATGTGTTTGTTACACAGCAACACTGAAATGTGTGTTACACAGCTACACTGAAATGTGTTTGTTACACAGCAACACTGAAATGTGTACATTACACAGCTACACTGAAATGCTGAAATGTTTGTTACACCACTACACTGAAATGTGTACAGCTAATAAAGATGATAATAATAATAATAATAATGATATTTATGTAGCTCTGAATCTTGTGCAGAGACAAATCAAAGTGTTTTCGCACCAGTCATTCACATGCATGCATAACTGGAGAAACTGAAGACAAGGAAGAGGCAGGGGAGGGAGGCTATTTTGGGAAGAGGTGGGTTTTAAGGCCAGACTTGAAAGAGCTGAGTGCGGAGACATGACAAAGCGAAAGAGGAAGTTCATTCCAATTGCAAGGTCCAGCGACAGCGACACTGAAATGTGTGTTACACAGCTACACTGAAAAGTGTATGTTACACAGGTAGACTGAAATGTGTGTTACACAGCTCAATGAAATGTGTTAGACAGTCATGCTGAAATGAGTGTGTTACACATCTACTCTGAAATGCGTTTGTTACACTGCAACACTGAAATGTGTGTTGCACAGTTATGCTGAAATGTGTGTTACACAGCTACACTGAAATATGTGTTACATAGCTATGCTGAAAAGTGTGTTAATCAGCTACACTGAAATGTGTTACACAGCTACACTGAAATTTGTTACACAGCTACACTGAAATGTGTGTTACACAGCTACGACTGCAGATCGTGGAGGCGGTGGGTCACATGACCCACATCATGGAGAAGGAAAAGCTGGCGGAACAGTTTCCCAAGATCCTGCAAGGCATTCTGGGACTGTACAAGCGACACCCAGAACCTTACCATATCACTCAGGTTTGTTTTTTTGTTTTGGTGTGTGTGTGTGGTGTGTGTGTGTGTGTGTGTGTGTGTGTGTGAGTGATTGAGTCAGTCATACCTTTATTTCATAAAAATGGGAATGAAAGAAGAGGACAGAAATATGCAGCATAAAAAAATGGAAACAAAATAAGGACGAAAAAAAAAAAAGAAAGAAAGAAGTGGAAGTAACTGACAAAGAAAGAAAGGCAGGCAGAAAGAAGGAAGGAAAGACAGAAAGAAAAGTCAGACGGAAAGAAATAAAACATGAAAAGGAAAGAAATGGACAAAAAAGAAAGAAAGACAAACAGACCCACACATAGAAAGACATGAAGAAAGAAGAACATGAAGAAAGAAGAAAAGATAGTGAAAAAGAATGGGGAAAATGGAACCCCCCCTCCAAAAAAAAAGATTTTTGTTTTTAAATTATTTTTTTATGTTTTATGGTTTTGTCAGATTGCTTTGAATGCTGCAGAGTCATGTAGATGTTTGTATTTATATTTTTTTTTACTGATGCAGCTGAGTGCTGTTAATGTTTATATTGATGAGTTTTTGTTGTTGTTGGTTTTTGTTTTAGCTGTGAATATCTGTTTTGTCATTTAATGGTTGTATTTTTTATGCTTTTACTGATCTGTGTAGCCGTGTATGATTAATGTTTACCTTGATGGGTTTTTTCCTATTCTGACTGTAAATTTCTGCTGATTGAGTCACATTAATAGTTGTATTGATTATGATTTTGCTGATCCAGCAGAGTACTAGAAATGTTAACAGTGATGTTTTTTTTTGTTGTTTTTTTTTCTATTTTAGTTTTGTGCAGGTTGGTTGCTGTAGGAATATTGGGTTGACAGTTTCCTAAAGTGGCTGTAGTCTTGATGAAGAAACTTTCTGTTTTTGTTCGTGTATATGAATCTGCAGATGTGCATGTGTTTGCACAAATGTATCATGAAAGACTTTCAGTCACATATTCAAATATAGGAGGCACTAAACCAAAATACCCTGACATGCATGCGTGTACACTCACACATGCACACACACACACACACAGACACAGACACAGACAGACAGACACACACACACACACACACACACTCACACTCACACTCACACACACACACACACACACACACACAAGCACAGTGAAGACAAGAGGTGTGGTGTATGTGCAGGGATTATGTATGGTACTGGACGCAGTGTGTGAAGAGGGCAACACTACTCTGGAGCCCTACCTGGACAACCTCCTCAACATCCTCTTTGCACAGGTACCGCAAGGGTCACATGGTTTGCTAGGCACCTGGCTGGTGGGGGTTTACCTGTTGATTTTGTGGGGGTTTTTGCTGTGTTTTTTGTAGTAAGCTGCTTCATTTTAACTCCTCAGTAATCAATGTTTCCTTTTTTTTGTTGAACTGAAAGCATGACCACAAATTCAGTGTTTCAAGCATTGATTTCAGGGAACCTCAAAGTTGCATTAACAATTATTCTGTTGCCAAAGAAAAACTGTGCCATGGTAGACTCAGCTGCTGGCTTCGAGGTCCCATTTTGGCTTGTTGTGTCCTTGGGGAAGGCCACTCTACACCAGTTTTTCTCTCTCCACCAAGGTGTGAATGGTACCTGACTTTAATTGGGGAAGGCCACTATACACCCAGGTGTGAATGGTACCTGACTTTAATTGGGGAAGGCCACTATACACCCAGGTGTGAATGGTACCTGACTTTAATTGGGGAAGGTTAAAGTGGCAGAAGGAGAGAATTGGGCCCCACCTTCCTGTGCCAAACTCCAGACACAGTGGATATGAATTCTCTGCCCTGATGGCTGTAAAAATCTGTCGGACCTTGAACCATTTTTGGAAGAAACTTGGTTTCCAGACATTTCTCTCCAAAAATATCTGACATCAGTTTTGCTCCCATTGTGTTAGTCACTTCCCATTAAGGAATGGGAATAGTTATGTTTTAAAATCAAGTACCATCCCTCATTGTCCACAGTTGCTGTTTCTTGCAGTCTATCCCATGTCACTTTCCCCATCGCGGTGCATTACATGGGTTGTGTGTTAAAATGGATGCTCTGTCTTGACATGGAGCAGCAACCAAATGTTATCGCCTGACTTGGAGGCAGGTGTGCACGGGTCTGAATCTCATATACAGACTGATACTTTTACCCCACCCTCTGCTTGACCTTGAGTGCTGGTTTGGGTGCGAGTCATGAGGTGATAAACCAAGATCCTGTATGCAGCATGCATTTTGCATACGTAAAAGAACCTACAGCAACAGAAGGGTTGTCCCTGACAAAGTTCTGTAGAAAAATCTACTTCACTTTGAAACAGACACACTGCAGGTAGAAAAGAAGAAAAAAGAAATGTGGGTTATGCTATATTAAGGTGACTCTCTCTGGAGAGAGCAGCTCGGATTTCACACAGGGAAATCTGCTGAATCAAAGCAATATACAGTACAATATTCAATACTGTGCAGTGCAGTACTATACAATACAGAGTTTGTGTTGTGAATGTCAAGACAGACCTTGTGTTGTTGTCCAGGCTTTCCAGCCCATTGACTACAACAATCCCAACAGTATCAAGAACCACAATGAGATACTGCGCTCCTTTGCCATCATCAGTAAGTCTTTCTTTCTTGCCTCACATCTCTGTTATAGACTGGAACATTTCTGTTGCAGAGGGTTGCGGTAAAAAGCTTACGCTGTTGCTTTTTGTTGATCTGTAGGTACTGCAGATTCTTGAACATGCATTATTGTGAATTGATTTACGATGCTTATTGAAATGATTTGCCTTTGAAGTGTCTGTGTGTGTTGGTGCGCTATGAAATAGAATTTGCCTGAGTGTCGGGAGGGAATTGTATGTTTGCATTTGACAGATAAAATGAGCATTAGATTGATAGATACTACAAAAAAAGAGTGTGGATGTGCAATTGGAGATAGGTTTAGTTATCAAAATAAACAAATGGACTTAGCTGTGGGGGCACACTTATGCATGCACGCACCCACGCACACACACACACACACACACACATACACACACACACACACACACACACACACACACACACGTATTCACATATGCACTCACACATATACAGAGAGACTGATTGAGTGTTTTTGCATATGCAAGCGTTTGACATGTTGTTGTATTACTAATTGACTACCAAGCTTTATCTCCCCCCTTCTGCACTGTATCAAAAGATTTTTTTTCAACTGAGGGTTTTCTTAACTATGTCCCCTAATATTCATTGACAGTAAATCAAAAAATTTTAACATATTTCTGCAGCACGCGCTTTTTCGGGCAAGCTGGTGGGAATCTTGCTGGGGAAACTGGAAGCCAGCAACGAGAAAATGCGCATTGGAATCCTCACCATCTTCAAGCACATCATCAACTCTGCTGGTAGGTTCTGGGCGCGGGGTGGGTGGGGGGTCGGGGAGCAGGGGTATGTTAACCCCATGTCTGCTGATGATGACTGTGTTTGTTCTGTGTGTGCATTATTGACATTATCATTGATCATTGCTTTGATACTATGTTTGTTCTGTGTGTGCATTAGTAACATTATCATTGATCATTGCTTTGATACTATGTTTGTTCTGTGTGTGCATTAGTAACATTATCATTGATCATTGCTTTGATACTATGTTCTGTTTGTGCGTTAGTAACATTATCAATGATCATTGCTTTGATACTATGTTTGTTCTGTTTGTGCATTATTAACATTATCATTGATCATTGCTTTGATACTATGTTTGTTCTGTGTGTGCATTATTAACATTATCAATGATCATTGCTTTGACACTATGTTTGTTTTGTTTGTGCATTAGTAACATTATCAATGATCATTGCATTGATACTATGTTTGTTCTGTGTGTGCATTAGTAACATTATCATTGATCATTGCTTTGATACTATGTTTGTTCTGTGTGTGCATTAGTAACATTATCATTGATCATTGCTTTGATACTATGTTCTGTTTGTGCGTTAGTAACATTATCAATGATCATTGCTTTGATACTATGTTTGTTCTGTTTGTGCATTATTAACATTATCATTGATCATTGCTTTGATACTATGTTTGTTCTGTGTGTGCATTATTAACATTATCAATGATCATTGCTTTGACACTATGTTTGTTTTGTTTGTGCATTAGTAACATTATCAATGATCATTGCATTGATACTATGTTTGTTCTGTGTGTGCATTAGTAACATTATCATTGATCATTGCTTTGATACTATGTTTGTTTCATTTTGAAGTAAGAGGCAATTGTATCATCACTACTGCTTTTTGTATTGCAGTGTTTAAGGGTGACCTTTGGGATTTTGTTCAAGAAGGATAAGTTGAATGGCTGGAGAGCCACTCACATTGATGTCAGTGTTTGTGCCAGCTTAAAGGTTGATTACGGCACTGCTTTTTGGAAGTTCATGCCTATACTTTGTACCCCAACAGTGCAGCTGCACTGCAGTTTCTGTGGACCAGCCCTACAACAGTCGAGTGCTCTGTCAAAGCCATACTTTATACACGAAATGCAAACAGTGTCATCAAAAACATGCTCTATCCCATCGAAAACACCAGCAAACAATGTTCAGACACTATAGAAGATAAAGCCAACAAGCTAAAAGCACCGAGTAAGAATACAACTGATTGAGAAAGTGAAACTGAACATGCCCACTTTGGTACCAAAATTTCAGTACTTGGTCAAAGTGAAGAACTTGAGTGTTGTGGACAAATCAGTTCTTGGTGGACAAAGCGTTCAGTTCATTCAGTGCAATAAATGTTTATTCATTGCCAGTGAAGAGTGGGTGCAATGGCCAGGTGGTTAAAGAGTTGGACTTTCAGTCTGAGGGTCCTGGGTTTGAATCTCAGTGTGTGGTGGGTAAAGGGTGGAGATTTTTTTGTTCTCCCAGGTCAACATATGTGCAGACCTGCTTTTGCCTGAGCCTGTCCGTGTCAGTAAACATTTACTGGGTTATGGAAACAAGAACATACCCAGCATGCACACCACCGAAAATGGAGTATGGCTGCCTACATGGCAGGTAAATAAACAAAACGGTCATACACATAAAATGTTATCTTCTTATTCTTCTTCCACTTGACAACCAGCATCAGCATGTTGAATATAACTGTCATTACATGTCTGTCTGAGTGTGTATGTGTGCATGCCTGAAATCTAATTGAATGACACGGGAAACAAATGATGAGCGCCCAGTGGCAGCTGTCAGTTGGCTCAACTCAGGTAGGCAGCCTGTTGTGCAAATGACTCCGTGTTTGTAAAGCGCTTGGGGCTTTGTGTCCTACTGAGGATAGGCACTATATAAGTATCTGTATCATTCATTCATTCATTCCGTTGCAGGGGAGGCGATGGATGACAAGAAGGAGATAGTGGTGTCAGGACTGAAGATGCTCTGCAATGACCACAACAACAAGGTACCATACCCTGTTTCGGCCTTTGTTTCACTGTTTGAAAACATCCATGCTCTGGCTATTTTGTGTGCCATCTCTACTGTCATATTTCCTTTGACTTGAAATTACCCATTTAGACGTTTCAAAAAAGGTGTTTTCTTGTAATGGTACGTTTTCATGAACTGGTGAAAAAGGTATCCCCAGGTAGTAACTGTATATGGTTGTCAAGAAGTAGGTAGGTCTGGTTGCTATGTAATGCTGTAAAACAATGGCTGACAGACCATATTTTTACCACTTTTCACTTCGCCATAGCTAGTGGAATACTGCATACATAGAGCTGAAAAATATGTCATGAAATTAAACAACATTCATACTTTCCTCTAAGTTTTCTATTGTGTGTTAGTGAATGTTAGTGATTCTGAAATGCTCGAAGTAGGATACCCTGCTTCTGGTCTGAATGAAGGTTGGTGACAAAAATAGGTTGTGGATATTTCTGCTCTCAACCAATCGGTACAATAGCGCTTTCAAATAAGAAATAATGTTCTCTACTTTTATGTAGGCTAATTTTCAATAATCACATATTGTGAACAGGTGAAAAAGGTGTTTGGCCATGTGTTAATTACATGTTGTCAACAGGTGAAAAAGGTGTTTGGCCGTGTGGTACTTACATGTTGTCAACAGGTTAAAAAGGTGTTTGGCCATGTGGTAATTACATGTAGTCAACAGGTTAAAAAGGTGTTTGGCCATGTGGTAATTACATGTAGTCAACAGGTTAAAAAGGTGTTTGGCCATGTGTTAATTACATGTTGTCAACAGGTTAAAAAGGTGTTTGGCCATGTGGTAATTACATGTAGTCAACAGGTTAAAAAGGTGTTTGGCCATGTGGTAATTACATGCTGTCAACAGGTTAAAAAGGTGTTTGGCCATGTGGTAATTACATGCTATCAACAGGTTAAAAAGGTGTTTGGCCATGTGGTATTTACATGTTATCAGCAGGTGAAAAAGGTGTTTGGCCATGTGGTAATTACATGTTGTCAACAGGCAAAAAAAAGTGTCTTTCAGTGTGGTAATTACATATTGTGAACAGGTGAAAAAAGTTTTGCAGTATGGTAATTACCATAAAGTTTGGTCTATTGAGCGCACTGGCATATAAGCCGCACCCACTAAATTTAGGAAAAAGTTTAACTTCATACATACATTCATACATACATAAGCCGCACTAGCTTATAAGCCGCACTTATTTCTGGTACCGGAACACATACTGATACTACAGAAAAGCTGTCAATACTGTAGGTCATGAAATAAACACAAGCGGGAACAACACAAAGAACAGCAAGCGAAAATACTGCTAGTGCCACAAAAAACAAAAAACAAAAAAAACAAAAACAAAAAAAAATGAACACAACAAAAATAAGATCCATAATTTAGGGATAGTTACATTTATTCAACGTCATCCTGCTCACTGAATCCACTGAAATCTTCGTCTTCAGTGTCCCAGTTGAAGAGAACTAGCACAGCTTCCTCCGCCATCTTGTCACTGACTTCAGCCTCGCTTTCACTTCATGAACATGAATGCAAAGTGGAGGTCGCTGCTGGTTCGCCACTTGC